>JAJPUD010000803.1:385163-453357 GCA_023553655.1 Myrmecobius fasciatus | reverse complement strand
CTATCTATCTATCTATCTATCTATCTATCTATCTATCTATCTATCTATCTATCTATCTATCTATCTATCTATCTATCTATCTATGGGGTATGTACATAGTATGCTTGTTTTGTCTCTCATTAAAAGGGAAGAAAATGGACTTATTTGTCTCTTTCTGAATCACCACCACTTAGCCTAGTGCCTTTCACTAACTAATGTTTGCAGTGATAATTCCATTATAGATTAATGTTTAGTATTTATATGAAATAATTAATTTTCAATCATTCTTTCTAGGTGTAATTTTTTTTAAAATGTAGCTTAGTTTAGTCAGCTATATTTCTTCCATTTAACTATGAAAATGATACTTTGGGTTTCCAATGGACTTCTTGATTGCATTTTTAAATTCAATGAAACATATTAACAAATATTAAATTTAAGTATATTGTCTAAATCATGGCAATATGTCAGTAACACAGATTTTAACAATTTTAAAAGATATTCTTGGAATTCCAGGAATGGTCTTGAAGATGAAAAATAACAGCAATTCAACATCAACTAAGAAAGAATATGATGGTAACACAGATTTATTAAAAAGATATAAAATAAAAGCTCAATCTTTTGCTATTTTTTGTTTGTTAAACTTATAAAAATTAATAGACCTCGAGAAAAAGTCTTTACTAATTAATGTACATCCTTTTTTCTCTATAAAATAAATCCAGTACTTTACCAGCATCCTGCACTGAGTAAATAAATGTTTAATTATGAGATCAATATTACTTATGTAGAATTTTAACTTTATGGAATCAAGGAATATTATATCTAGAAAAAACTTTATATAACCAATGCCTGGTATCATATGAAAAGAGGTATTTAATGAATATTACCATGAAGAAACCAAGTATCAAAAAGATAAAATAACTTGTCAATGGTTACATATCAAATACCATATAAACTAGACTTTTAAACACTATCTTAATCAAAAAGTAAACTATTAAATTGCTTTTTAATAAAATAACCTTTTTTTCCCCACAACAAAGCCCAAAGTTTAAAGGAAAAGAAAGTGAGCCTCTTCTTCAAATACTATCATTTATATCCTTCCCACTTTGAGATGGGATGAAATCCAAGTTCTACTACATGTTTTAGAGTATTTTTTTTTAAAGGAAAGTCATGTCTTCAAGGAACGAATATTCTAACAAGAGTTATAATGGGGAAAAAAGAAACCAGTTACCTTTTTAAAACTGAATAATAAAGCTAAATAATAAGTTTCTCTAAAAAAAGATTATAGTAGTAAATGCTACACAAACTAGAAAATCTGGATTTAAAAAAATTCTAGAATTCACATTCCAATTTAACATCCTTTATGATTAACAAGTTGTATATCAATTATTTGTTGGCCTCTTCAATTTTGTTCAAGCAATTTTGTTGATTCCAAGGGCAAGCCATTATTTTTTAATCCAGAGAGAATGAGTCCTACTCATTGTAGGGAAGGGGAAAAGAATCAAAAGGAAAGAATGGAAATCAATTTTAAAAATCCAAACCTACTTGCTTATGCATGCTCCAATATATACACAGTCTATCCTTAGGTCTCATTGATCTAACTCTTAAAGGAAGATAAAAGAGATTTGTCTTGCCTAAGTGAGAAAGTAGTATATTCTGTGCATGTATGAAGAAACAGTTGCTCTTTTAAAGTGTTAGATCAGTTTCTTTCAGGATGCCTTCAATGATTCACCTCCCTCAATCAGATGAACTAGTACTTCATTATTTACTCAAGTTACCTTCTATTATTCTTATTTGCATCCATACTTAAACATTCCAGGAAGACCAACAATTGGTCCTACATCAAGTCCCACTTGTTCACAGTTTGGGCCCCAGATTAGCTCAAAGTGAGTCTTTCCTCTCCCAGACTGATTTTTTTTTTTTAAACTAAATAACATCTCCCAGATTTTTTTTTTTTTTTGAGTAGGTAAAAAAGATCATAGCCTTAATCACTGACTTAAGTTTTGCCTGGGTCAAACTGAGACCTGCTAGAGGCCTTAGCTTAAAAAGGCTAAGGTCTCTCACTGTATCCAGGGCCATTTCCAACCTTCCTAATCTATACCTTGCCACTGGAGCTAGATGGTTCTGGAGGGGCAATTGAGGCAAGTGATCTTGCACAGTCCTCTCTCACTCAAATCTAACTCACTGAAGTCATGGTCTCCTTTGAGAATGAAGGATAGACAACAACCACCACCTCTTAGGTGTTTTTTTATCTTGTCAACCCAGTCTTGCACATTTCTACTTATTCAATGGCGATCCAGTGAAATCACTGAACTAATCTGGTTTCAGATCTCTCAGAACAAGATTCCCCCAAGCCAGGTACCCTTTGGTACTTCCCTTCCCCTTCTTTTGTGTGTTATCTATTTCCATTAGATTGTAAACTCAAGGTCAAAGTCTTTTTTAATTAATTTAATTTCAAGTACTTAGTACAGTGCCTGGCACAAAGTAGATACCTAAAATTATTTACTGGCTACCTGATGAATGCAAAAAGGGCTGAAGAGTTCAGAGAAGGAAGAAAAATGAAAGGTACATATCAAAAAATTTAAGAGCTGTATATATCTATAAGACTACAGGACTTCCAAATGAGCTACTTTCAAAAAAAGAAATACAAAAAGGATTTTTAAAAAGATATGTTCATAGCAAGACAACAAATAAGGACTAGGCCCACTGCTTGGAAAGTTGGTCTAATGAAAAGATAACACTATCTTAGAAAACAAAGAAAAACAAAACTAACTCAATTTATCATTTGTTTGTCTTCCTGGAATATTAGGATGTATCTTTTCTATACTCTTCTTGGTGATCTCATTAGCTTCTGTGGAAGCAATTGAAATTATCATCTTTAAACAGTTGACTCTCAAATTTATATATTCAGCAACATATTACCAAATGCTGACTGGACTTCTCCACATGGATGTCAGATGGGCATCTCAAACTCAAACATATCTAAATGATACTCATGTTTTAAAAAAAGAACCCAAAAAAAGGTTTCCCTTTTTCTGTTAGCATCATTGGAATCACCTTTCACACATCTTTATTTCTCACCACCTCAACAATATCTAATCTTGGTAAATGATCACAAACTCACATAGTAAATCTTGTCAAGTCCACTTCCATTACATTTCTATATGTCTCCTAACTCCAGTCACAGAGACCGTATACTAGTTCAGGTCCTCATTACCTCTCTTGGACCATTTCAATGGTCTAACTGGTCCCCCCAACTTTCAATGTCTCCCCTCTTCAATTTACCAGTTGCTAACCTAATATTTTTAAAAGACAGGTACTATGACAAATAATTTTAAGTGGCTCTCTATTAACACTAAAATGAAAAACAATTATTTATCTAGAACTCTATCATTATGTCCAACACACCATTCTAAACTTTTATCATTTCCTTCATGATTTCTTTATTACAGTCTAACTGGCCTGCTCTTCCTATGTGCAATTTCATCTCCTCTGTGATTGAACAGGTTGCCCCCTATATCTAGAATGTACTCCTTCCTCACTTCTACTTCTAAGAACCCCTAGTTTCCTTCAAAACATAACAAAGAAGCCACTTCCTAAATGAGGCTTTCGCTGATCACTCCAGTCAGTGTCAAGTGTTTATGAAGTTGTATTATAAATAACTAGCTTTTTAAAATTTCATTTTTTAAAGCAATAATATTCCTAACAGCCAGAATTGCATTTGCAAAAAATTAATCCACATAATGGCCTACCTTGATATTTACTTCATATTTATTTATGTACTTGTAAAACCCTTCCAAAGAATAAAAGTGCTTGAACACAAGAATTATTTGTTTTCTGATCTCTGGAGCCTGTCTAATGGAAGACTTTCCAACAATAGGTGCTTAATAAAGGCACTGAATTGAATCCTGATTTTTCAAAAAGAAAAGTGGGAATTCTTAAAATTAGACTTTTGGGTTTTACAGCTATTCTCAGCACTTTACTTAGTCCAGTCTCAAACTCAAATCCAACAATTCACAGCTGTGAAAGCAAGTTTTTTAACAAATTTCAAACAACACAACTTCTGAATCATTTTTGGTTAATCACACATTCTAGAAATCATCTTTTATTCTGAATGAAAATGCCAAACTACTATAGATTGACTTCCCTATTAGAAAAAAAATCAAAACTAGCCAAAACCTTCAGTGACAACTGAAAGTTGTTTTTGATTGTGCAGCTCAATTAAACCTTGGCTTAATTAAACAACCTGCTTTAACTCTTTTATCTTTTATTTTTGTTTGAATCTGAAATTTTTCACTTATAGAAACAAGGTAGAATGTAGGCGCTTTACATTGGGCTAATGGAATTTGAAAGAAATTCTCTAATAAAATTTAAAGCAACAGCTTCTGAAAAAGTAAGAAAGATTTTAAGAAAATTGCTTGAAGTTTCATAGAAAAACCAACCTGCAGATGTAGTGATAACTGCCTTGTTGCTAATACAAATGGTACTTTCTTTTCTTTTTTGTGGTCATCAACTATGTTTCACAAGGAGGTTAAAAATCGTTAGATCTAAAATGAAAACCTATAAAAACACACTGAAAGGCTCAAGATGTCTTAAAAGAGTTTTCTTAGTTTCATAAGCTTTACTTATTTCTCTTTCACAGAGGTCTGGGAAATTAAAATTAGCATTTGAAAGTATTCAAAAATGTTTAAACTTTTCATTTAGTTATGTTCTAAAGACAGGTGCTCTTCTTATCAAAAGAACTGCACCATCTGCTTTATCACAATTATGACAGATTTTCATCTATAGCTAACCAAAAAAGTTAGAAAATAACCTTTGACTTTTTCATATAACATAAATTACTGGTGGTTGTTGTTTTAAGGAAAAACTTTCCTAATAACAAAAAGTTAATTTGCAAATATAAATCCAAATAAAGAATTATTTGATTTCATTCAAGTCTCAGTTAAAGGCTTTCCTTCTGTAAGAAGGCCTTCTTAGCACCCCTTAATGTTAGTTCTCACTGAAATGATCTCTAATTTAACTTGTAAGTAACTTGTTTACATAGTTGTTTGCATACTATATTCTGCTATCTTTATCTCTTAACAGTAGTAATAAAATCTGAGAAGTTCATTCAAGCTATATCAAAGCAGACAATACCTTCAACATTCTCTATGTAGAAACTATGTAACTCCAACATACTAAAAATTAATCCAAAAGATCTTTTCTAATTTTGACTATTTCTCTTCAAAACACTCCCTTAGATGTTCTTCCTCTTTACGGCAAATCTATAATATTCAATATCAATATCAAATTCAGTATCAAAACTCAATTTCAAGACTTTACAAAATTTATTTTTATTTACATATTCATAATGATTCTTCCAGTAACTCTACATGATAGGCAAATGAGTTGGTTTTAATTTTCCCCTTTTCTCATTCTAAGTTCCATACCTTTATCTAAACTATCTAACGTCATCTGAAGAGATTTTCCTTCATTCATAAGAATTCTAAAAATCTTCCACCAGAGACAGATAAAAGGTTATTTATGCCTAATAGCATAGTAGATATAAAAGTTCCTTGCTTAGTCCCTAACCTAAGAAAACTTGTAATGTATATAAGACCAAAAGAGAGAGGTAGCCAAAATAAAAAATCTGATGGGGAATACTTTCTTGTGAAGTTAGCTGTAGGGGATCAGATAAAGCTTTATAGAGGAAATAGCACTGGCAATGAAGACCTGAGGGAAGCATGAGAAACACAAAGAGGTAAGTGGTGGAGAGTAATAGTTTGGCTAAGCACAGAACATCATATATCAACACAGACTGCCAGTCAGTTCTTTATGCTTTATCAAGGTGTCTCTAAAGAACTTCAATCGATTATGAGACATGGGAGAAACTGGCCCAGAACTGTCTAGCAGAGCATGCCCTCATCAGAGAAGGAGCTACAGTCTATAAGCAAAACAGAATGTCAATAGCTCAAAAGAAATGTAAATTTAGACACATCTCGGTCCCAAATGTTCACACTGTGAACTATTTGTGCCCAACCGTGATAGTCTTCTGAGTTCATATTGGCCTGCTCAGCCACAGCTAAACACACTGTGCACTGAATTCAATATAATACCATTTTAGCCTTACTCAATCACCATGGACAAGCAACAATTTGGTAAGCACTGGGAAATCATTTAAAAGTTTTTACATATGTACATGTACACACCCACCCACACATACACCTTCCTCCAAATGTTCTAATAGCAGATTTGCTTTGGCTGTCAATACCGCAAATAATGAAATAGACATCCAAAACAATTTATTTACTGGGTGTTCTCTAATTTTATATATGTGCTAAAACTAAGTACTTAAGGAGGGCAAAACTGAAAAGCATCATTCTTTTTACATCCAACAAATGAAGATCATATTTCTTTTTAATCAATTACTAATCATACTTAGTCATTACATATTTTTTATAATATCAATAAAAACTGGAAAAAACTCAATAGAAATAAAAATGCTATTTCCAATTACAACAAAATGCATTACATGTCCAAAATACACATCATATTTACATAAATACAACTACAAAACAATTTTTATGGATTAAAAAATGAGATCAGATGGGCAAATATGAAAAAAGATGAAAACAATAGCTATTAGTTATTAGTGCTTAAAACTGCACAGACTTGGTACATACTGTAATTAAAACAGCTCTTTTCATGGCAGCCCAAACTGGAAATCAAGGAAAAGCTAAACAAATTATGACACATGAATAAGAAATATCATGTCATGAGAATAACAAAATGGACAATTTCAGTAATTTATTATTCGAAACAGAGTGAAATGAGCAAAACTAAGAGAATTTCCACAATGACATTATAGGGAAAAACAACTTCAAAAGACATCAGAACTCTGATCAATGCAATGATAAATCATGAGTCCAGAAAAATAAAAGTGAATCACACCACTTACTTCCTGCCAAACCACAGCAATGATGGACTTAAAATGAGAAACACACAGACACACACACACAGACATGATCAACATGGGAAGTTGTTTTACTGGATTATGAGTACTCGTGAGGGTTTTGTTTGTTGCTGCTCTACTGGGAAAGGGTTGCAATAGGAAGGACAGATCTGAAAAAATATTTTAAAAAATAAACAGACACCTAAATAATTGAAGAGTTATTTGATTTTTGTGCCTAAAGCTAGGCTAATTCAATGAAAAATAATCCAATTAATCTCTATATTTAGTAGACCAATATAATAAAAAAAAAAAAACCAGAATAAAGAATAAAAAAGCAGGAACATCAAGGGAAAGGTTTTTTTGTTTTGTTTTATTTTTATTTTTTTTGTTTTTTAAGGTAAGAATGAAGGGGTAATAGTATTACCAGATCTGAAGTTATATCTGGAAACAGTCTATTTTCCAAATTATCTGGTAAAAATTAAAAAAAAAAAAAAGTAGATGAGTAGAAAATATAACTAAAAGTCTGAGGCAAACGAATATGATAGTATATAGTATTTGATAAACAACATAAATTATCGAGGAAGGAACTCATTATTCACCAAAATCTGCAGGAAATACTGGATTGTAGTTTGGCAGAAAATGAATTTACACAAGTATCTTATGTGATGTACCACAGTAAATTCCAAATGGAAAAATAATCTAAATATAAAAAGATAAATAATAAAAGGGGAGAGGAATGTAAAGTTATACTTTTCATAAATATAGATGGGGAAAAAAACTTAATGGATCACCTTATAAAACTTCAATTATAATTACTTCAAATTATATAAAAATAAGCACTGTTCACCAATAAAAGCAACATGGTTAAAAAAAAAAGGTAAAAAATGATAAGTTTAGTATTCACACAATAGATTCTATTAAAGGCAAGAGCAATTCCCATAAATATATATTTAAAAAATATGAACAGATGAAATATGAAAGAAAAAATACAATCAATCAACAACCACTTGAAAAGGTGTTCTAATTATGTTACAACTAGAGAAATATCTATCAAATTGGCAAAAAGTAAAAAATGGGGGGGAGGGGAGAGAAGATGCTTACTAGCCTTAGTGGGGAAGGAGACAGATGAATCACCTTTGTTGGAGTTGTGAAATAATAGAATTATTTTGGAAAACAACATGGAGCCATATAGATTAAATTACAAAACTTCATGCCCTCTGACCCAGCAATGACACTGCTAAACTTAAACCTAAGGATACTGTTGACATGAAGAAAATCCTTTTCTTTACAAAAGTATACAAAAGAATTACCATCAATAATGGCAAAGAGATGGATACATTGTTACCAATGACCAAAGAATGTCTCAATAAATAAAGGTACATAAACCTAAGAGAAAATAACTACATTAGAATACAAAGAACTCAAATAAACATGAAGAGAGTCATAAAGAATGATATAAAACAGAGGTGTTCAAATATAATGTAGTCTTTCCAAAACAGATTAAAATGTAATTTAAGGGGCAGCTAGGTGGCACAGTGGTTAGAGCACCAGCCCTGAAGTCAGGAGGACCTGAGTTCAAATCTGGTCTCAGACACTTAACATTCCCTAGCTATGTGACCCTGGGTAAGTCATTTAACTTCAATTGCCTCAACAAAAAACAAAAAACAAAAACAAAAACGTAATTTAAAAATATTTAACAAAATAAACGAAAATATGATAGAACAAAAGATAAATTAATTAGTGATTTTCTAAGTCAGTATGTAGCCCACAAGGATTCTTAATTATGGTTTGTATTTTTATTTGAGTTTAATTCACTGACACAAAGTGAAGAAAGTAGATATAAAATAATACTAAATATAGTTATGAAATTCACACATTAAAGGGCAACAAAAGTCATGTCAAATAAAATGAGTAACACTGGTACTAGGTTGTTAAAGCCCACAGACCAAACTACATGGTAGTATATTCTTATTCTTCTGTTGTCATTCTGCTTACTTGACTGGGGGGTCAGGGTGGGGTAGGGAAAAGAGACAAACTTTTTGGTCTGGATATTTGTTTTGTCTTCTGAATTAAAATACATTTAATAATGTGAAAAAAAAATTAAAGTTAAATAATTTCTAAAGGGTTTCAAACAATATATATAGTGCAATATTTACCATTCTGTAATCCCATCCAGAGTTGTTTATGATCCTTTTTCTGCATTTCATTGATGACTTGACTTTTATGTTTCAAAGCATCAGCTTCTTTCATACAAGACATAAAATGGGCTTCAACTGTATCCTTAGATGGACAATGTAGAAGATCTTTCTCTGGAAAACTCTATCACATAAGGAATAAAAAGAAAGTTACAAGATAGGCCATACAACATAAGTGAATTAATGAAAATTGTAATTTTACTCCCACATCAATAAAATTAACCTTCCTTTTCACTTTCTTTGTTTTCCTGACTTGGCTTAAATTTAAATAAGTATACTTCCCCCACCTCCCCCCCAATTTTTAACTGAAGACTGACAGAGCAATAACTAAACATTTTATGGTCTTTTGAAAAAACAAGCCTTCCTCTACTATAACAAAAATTGCTGTAGAAAGAAGGTGGTTTATAACAGGGGAAAATGCATATTACAATTCTGAATATACAGAATAATCTAAAGTGTTTTTTTCCCCTCCTTGCACAAAGAGTTTGTTAAAACTCATTTTTACCAGTTCAATAATTTCAATCCAATGCCAAATGTTTTTTAAGCTATCTACTGCATACCAAAATAATCTATATTATTTGAGGCTTCATGCTGTTATACAACAATGTAAAACAAAATATAAACCAAAATCAAAGCAACAAACACTTATTAAGCATTTACTTTGTACAAAGACAATCAAGTTTCCGTAAGTCCTTGCCACTCAGAATTTAGAGGTTTACCCTTTCTATCTTCACATTTCTTGTATACACCCCATTTTTTCCATGGAAACAGCAACAACCATAGAAGAAGCTCTCTTTACCTCTTGCCTACACTACTTGTCTTCTTAGTTTCAATTTATTAGCATTTATTAAGCACCTACTATATGTCAGTCTCCATGTGAAGCACTAAAGAGGTACAATTCTTTTTTTTTTTTTTTTTTGCCTTTTTGCTGAGGCAATTGAGGTTAAGTGACCTGCCCAGGGTCACACAGCTAGGGAATGTTAAGTGTCTGAGACCAGATTTGAACTCAAGTCCTTCTGACTTCAGGGCTGGTGCTCTATCCACTGCGCCACCTAGCTGCCCCAAGGTACAATTCTTTTATGATTTTATCTGTCAAGAAATCTAGCTTGATTTTAAAATATGCAAAAGAAACTTCCAGTCGTCAAGCTAGTCAAGAGGCTAAAAGATGGGAAAACTAATTGTTGGTGAAACTTTTCATTATATAATGGAATAAATGAAATAAAATAAAAGCTAAATGCTTTTTTGACCCTAAGATTCCACTTCTATAATTATGTATGTCCCAAGGAGGTTATAGCCAGCAAGAAAAGATGCAAAAAATTTTCATGGAAACATTATTTGTGATCATAAAAATCTGGAGAAGAATGTGTTCAATCACACAAGTACAATTTAACAAATTTTATGTGGACTTGTGTCACAAGAAACGATAAATGCTAAAAAAAATTCCGAGAAACAGGGTAAAGCACAGCAAAAAAAAAAATTATCATTAACAATGAATGACTCTAATAAAGTAAAGAAACCCTGAGGAAATCCAACAGATTATATTAGCATGATAATGCCAAAGTTAAGAAACCTCTTTCTTACTAACAAGGGGAATATTTTTAAAAATAATTTTTTCCTAATTACATATAAAAAAGTTTTGAATTTCAAATTTAATCCCTCCCTTGGAGAGTAAACATCTGATATAGGTTATATATGTGCAATCATATAAAAGATGTTCATATTAGTCATTTTGTGCAAGAAAACTCGAATGGAAAGAATGATGAGAAAAAGAATATGCTTCAAGCTGTATTCAGACACCATAAGTTCTTCCTCTGAAGACAGAGAGCATTTTTTGTCTTTTGGGATTGTCTTAGATCATTGTATTTCTGAGAATAGCCAAATCATTCACAGTTCTTTATCCTACTATATTACTTTTACTGTGTAAAATGTTCTCCTGATCTTCTCATTTCACTTTGCATCAATTCACTTAAGTCGTTCCAAGGTTTTATGAAATCATCCAGCTTGCCATTTCTTATATCACACTAACATTCCATTACAATCATATACCACAACTTGTTCAGCTATTCCCAAATTGATTTGAATCTCTTTGATTTCCATTTCTTATCTTCTACAAAAAAAGAGGTGCTATAAATATTTTTGTATAAATATATTCTTTTTAAACCCACATGTACAAAAATGTTTGTAGCAGCCCTTTCACTGATAAGTGAGTGTATGTCCATTGGTTGGGGAGTGCCTGAATAAGTTATGGCATATGGATATAGTATAATATTATTGTTCTATAGAAAGAATCAGCAGGATGATTTAAGAGGCCCAGAGAAACTTACATGAACTGATATAAGTAAAATGAGTAGAACCAAAAGAACATTATACACAGTCAAAACAAGATTATGTAATGAACAACTCTGATGAACTGGGCTCTTTTCAACAATGAGGTGACTCAGGCCAATTCCAATAGATTTTTGAAGGATAGAGCCATCTGCATCCAGAAAGAGGGCTATGGGGACTAACTGTGATTCATAACATAGTATTTTTACCTTTTTT
Source organism: Myrmecobius fasciatus (assembly GCA_023553655.1). Taxonomy (NCBI): domain Eukaryota; kingdom Metazoa; phylum Chordata; class Mammalia; order Dasyuromorphia; family Myrmecobiidae; genus Myrmecobius; species Myrmecobius fasciatus. The sequence goes on along the minus strand of JAJPUD010000803.1, from coordinate 441,714 downwards.
GTCATGCTTGTTTGCTTTTTTTTTCTTTCTCATTTTTTCCCCCTTTTGATCTGATTTTTCTTGTACAGCATGATAAATGCAGAAATATGTTTAGAAGAATTGCATGTGTTTAACCTATACTGGATTACTTGCTGTACAGGGGAAGGGTTGGGGGAGAGGGAGAAAAACTTGGAACACAAAGTTTTGCAAGGATGACTGCTGAAAACTATCTTTGCATGTATTTTGAAAATAAAAGACTATTATTTTAATCAAGATGAAAACTTACATTCAGAGTTTAAATGCCTTACCAATTCCCACAATGAGGTACTAACAGAAATGCCAAGTTGTTTTTATTATTTTTCTGATTTACTTGTATTAATTCCCTATTTTTCATAAAAATTCTAATTAGTTTTGAAGTTCACAATATTAAAAGTTCTCTATGTTATAGAATTCACTTGGTAACATCTTTACCTATGAAACTACTATGTATGTGTGTTTATATATGCATACATACACAAACACAAACATATCCATTCATTCACTCTGTGGGACTTGCTAAAAACTGGAAAACAATTTGAGAACTCACATTAGCCATCAGTTTTTTACTGAAGCTAAAGTTTTTTTGGCCTATATTTTATAATGAACTTCCTGTAAAGTATTCATACTGGAAAATGAACAGTAGAAGTTAGATTCCAAGCACGGCTTTCACGACTACACTAAGATTTTTCCTCCTGGTGCCCATATAGTTTTCTACAAGAAATTGGCTTAATCTTATCCAATTGTCCCCCTAAGTATTAAGAGCTCAGCTGAGAATGGAATCCAGATTTTCGGATTCCAGATCCAGTGTTTCCACTGTTCCAAGGTGACACTATTTTATTCTCATAGAATTTATATGCATATATATGCATGTATTTATATTTACATAGATATTATCACATATTCTCAAAATCTCTTCAAGCTCCTAATCCTACTTCCCCCTCTCCTCAGCAATCAACTCACTTTTTGTTTCCATTCAATAAACAATAAACATCTATTTAATTTTAACTAAACATGAAACAGCCTTTCCCCTTCAATAACTTAAATTCTACTAGGGAGAGGAAGGAGTTTACAAGAAGGGAGAGGAAGGAGGAGATGCAGGGATGAAAGGGGAAGGTAGGGTTAGAAGTGAGAAAGGAGGATTATAGGTATAGGTACAGAATTCAGGACACAAATAAGATCCCTCTACTGGGCACCACAGAAGTACTGCCCTGAATAGGCTACTGGTAATTAGTTTAGCCTTTTAACTGCAAAATTGCTTTTTACACAGGCTAGCTGTTATACATGTAAATGTAAAATTTTATTTTTATTTTATTAAACCTAAGGTGATATCAATTTGCACATCTCCAGAAAACATGAATCTCAGAAAAGTATAGTAAAAATGTTATTCTATGAATGTCTTGCCCAGAAAGGAAGATGGCTTAAAAATGTTTTTTCAAGCTACATTTTAATTGGCTTAAGCCTTATAAAGAATGTAAGTATATTAATGGTCCTCACCCCCAAGAATACACAAGTACTGTGATGAGACAGCAATTGATATGTGGAAGTTACTATTTCAGGTTCCTAAAACCTTCATTTCAAATTACCTAAAATTTTGTGTTATCTTCAGTACCCACAAAGTGACAGGACTAGACAAAAAGGACGATTGGAGCCCTGATCCCACCAGCTACAGCCTCCTCTTTCACCCTACTTCCCCAAGGCTTATTTTTAGGGCCTATCTACCTTGGGCCCTTGAAATATTCACTAAAGTGGTAGCCTTTTCCCTCCCCTCTCTGAGTTGGGTTTTCTTCTGATACATTATAAGGTAAAAACCTCTGATTTTTTGCAATGGGTGATAAGCAATTCCTCTTTCAGACTCCAAGTACCCTATGGAAACCAAGTGCTTTTGGACATTTGAAACGATAAAATTTTAGTTTGTTTTTGTTTTTGGTGGAAGAAGGAAGAATATAATAGGCTAAACCTGTTTTTTTTTTTTTAATGTTAGTTATGGGGGCAGAAAGAGTATGACCAACTACACATACAAACACAGAGTAGAGTGGAGAAAAAACTAATGACCAGACTATAAATTATATTATCTTATATCATATTACATATATACATATATATATATGTAGAGTAGCAACAAATAGATATCAGCAGGCAATCATAGCATCATGTATACTGCTTTAAAAAAAAAAGAATAAGTTATTTCATTCAATATAGTAAGAATGTCAAACCCAAAAACTGTTTTTTAAATTAATGTCTATAGTTCTTAAGGTCTTGGCTTAATAAAAACGAAATTCTCTCTAGGCTAGAAAAGTCACCAACAGGGCATGAACACCTCTACTGTGTTAGTGGCCCAAATGCAGACCTGAAAGTTCCTTTATGACTTTCTTAAGGGTGTAACTGAGGATTCAGTTTCAATATTCAAGAAGTATAGGCTCTTTCTAGATCAAAGACTAGCCTGGTATCAGAATGTCTGATTTTCCTTAAGCACTGTCCCCTAATGACTGAACTCTACCAGATAGAAAATTTCATTTAGTTATGAGTTTTTTATATCACTGATTTTCCAGGATATACAGAAATTGTACACCACAAAACACTTAGCCCCCTGAAAGTTATTAAAATACTTATGACCACACAATGTCTTAGCACTGTCCTCTTCCAACCATTTCCTAAACTCACCCACCAGACTGCTGCCTGACCACGTGTGCTCCTGCACGTTAGCTGTTACCTAACAACCTGTTAGCTGACAGCTCTATCTGTTCACCTATAGCTAGGACTTCCATGTAGAAGGGGGAAATGAAAAAAAGAAAAGAATGGACATAAGACTGCCCCTTGAATGGGTGAGTGAGAGGTATGGTCTAAAAAATGCTATCTATAGCCTTAAGGAATGTTAGGAGAAAAGTGGTGGCCCCCAAAACTTCAGTCATGAGGTATTTTTAAAAAATAAGTTCCAGGAGAAGCATACTTTTCAAAACTGTTTTCAGAGAATACATTCTGATTCAACTTAGGCTGGCCTTCCTTTCTCTTAGTTCAATGAATCAAAGCAGTACTGGCTAGAATTTGATGACACTAACTTGAAGTTTAAAAAAAAAAAAAAAAAGCTCTCAAAAAATATTTCTAACCATAAATATCTTCCTTACAGGCACTATTAAGGCATAATAAATATTTAAACAACTTTGCCAAAAGTTCAGAAGATAGTATGAAGGCCCACCAAATAATGCCAGAAGGATGAACTAAAAATTTTACTTTTTAATTCCACTCTTAATACTCATTTAATCTGGAATCAGAAATGGGAAATGCTACTTAAACTATACCTTAAAATGTACTGTGATGTTCCAAGGAAGAGCTGTATTTGACGCAAGAAGATCAAACAGCAAACCAATTGGATAATGCCTAAAAGTGAAAGAAGGCATTTTAAGGTAAAAGTGAATATTTACAATTATAGCAACAAATAAAAATAAATTTTCAGCACATGATTGTACATCAAAAATTTAGGGAAGTCCAGTCACAAATCACATGAAAGCAAAATTTTATTTAGTTTACATGCCTGGGGTAACATGGTACAATTTTCAGTCATCAGGTGGTTTTTTTCATCTTCCACTTGATTAATGTACAGATTATACTAAAGATATCTTTCATAAAGCTGTTTCAACTCTATGTACATCTATGCTACAATTACTACAATACTACAATACTAATAGTATACAATTAGATGTCTTAAGTTTACATATATACAATTTTAATAAGTAATTCTAAATTAGTGACAAATGTTAGTATCACCACTGAATATTAGCAAATCAAAACCTCATTTAAATATGTAATAATTAAAAGTTCTTGTCTCTTATTTTGTATTTTATACCGAATCATTAGCACAAGATCTAGTATACATAAGCACAAACGCTCATTCACTCAATATAGTAATGGCTAATTACTTAAGAACTTTTTTTTAAAGCTCAGTGACAAGAATGACTAAGATACTTCAAAAAGTTGCGATTTTATAGGTCCTGGCACTCCCTTCCATATTACTTAAACTATAATCCCTGTATGTCTTAGTAGTTTGGTTTCTATGTGTTACTATAGCTAAAAAGTTCTATAGCAGCCAAAGTTCTGAGTTTTTCTAAGAACTATTCTAGATAAGTTCCACTGAAAAACATATAACCCACTGCTAAGTCTATACACAACCTGACTGCAAAAAACTGATGGAATTTAGATCAAGAAAGAATCTTAAATATTATCCAGTTTAGGAGTTCCTAACTTTTTTGCATCATGGACCCTTTTTGGCTGATGAAACCCATGGGCCTTTTCTCAAAATACTGTCTTTAAATAAACAAAATATGCAGACTCAAAAAAGGGAAAATTTATATTAATATACAATTATCAAATTATTAAATTAAAAGTTCACATATACCAAGTTAATCATTTCTAATTCAACCCCAACTCCCTCACTTTATAGATGAGAAAATTAAGATGCTGAAAAATTTAGGTACAAGCAGCAGAAGTAAGATTCAACCCCAGAAATTTTCAGTTGGCAATTTCCTCCCAAAGATGTGAATTTGAGGATGCATCCAAGCCAGTCATGTATAGTTCAAATCCAGTTCAACCTATGACTTTTCATATTATTTCTGTACCTTTCCCCCAACTCTTTTTTAACTCTATTATATCTTCTATTTGAATGTGAGTTCCTTGAAGTCAGGGACAAGACAAATACTGTCTTGAATTTGTATTCCCAGAGCTTGGCACAGTGACTGGCACAAAGTAAGTTACTTACTAAAGTCTTTCTCTATTTTTCTATCATTATTTTGACTCTGAACATCCTGCCTTTTCTATTAACCCACAATACCTCTTTTGGGAATTTCCAATTTGCTTTCTTAAATGCCTCTTCTACAGAATGTTCATGAAGTGATTTTCAAAAAACTTTTCCATATCCTTAAAAGTAACACAATACCCCTTAATTCAGCAATATCACTACTAGGTCTGTATACCAAAGAGATTATAAAAAAGGGAAAATGTTTTTAACAGCTCTTTTATGGTGGCGAAGAATTAGAAACTGAGGGGATGCCCATCAATTGGGCATTGGCTGATTAAGGTGTGGTATACGAATATAATGTAATACTATTGTTCTATAAGAAGTGATGAGCAAGCAGATTTCAGAAAAACCTGGAAACACTTCCACAAACTGATACTGGCTGAAGTAAGTAGAACCAGAACATTGTGCATAGTAACAGCAACACTGCAATGATCAACTTTGATAAGACTATTCTCAGCAATACAATGATCTAAGACAATTCTAAAAGGCTCATGACAGAAAATGCTACCCATATTCAGAGAAAGAACTATGGAGTCTAAAATGCAGATTAAAGCAAGCTATTTTCACTATTTTGGTTATTTTTTTTTCCTTTCTCGTGGTTTTACCTCTTTTGTTCTGATTTTTCTTTCACAACATGACTAATGTGAAAATATGTTTAACATGATTATATATGTATGAACTATACCAGATTGCTAGCTATCTTCAGGAAGAGGGAAAATACTCGAAATCTTACAAAAATGAATGCTGAAAAATTTATTCAAGAAATGTTCACAACTCCACCAACAATGCATCCAGTTTTCCTATACTCCCTCCAACATTATCATTATCTTTTTCTGTCATCTTAACCAATCTGATAAGTGTGAGATGCAGAGCTGTTTTAATTTGCATTTCTTTAATCAATAGTGATTTGGAGCATTTTTTCATGTGACTATAGATGGTTTTAATTTCTTCATCTGAAAATTGACTATTCATATCCTTTGACTATTTATCATTTGGGGAATGGCTTATCTTCTTATAAATTTGAGCCAGTTGTCTACTCTGGCCTTTATTACAGAAATGAGGCCTTTATGAGAAACACTGGTTGTAAAAAAAAATTTTCCCAGCTTTCTACTTCCCTTCTCTTGGTTGCATTGGTTTTGTTTGTGCAAAATCTTTTTAATTTAATGTAATCAAAATTATTCATTTTGCTTTTCATAATGTTCTCTACTCTTTCTTTGGTCATAAATTCCTCCCTTCTCCAAAGATCTGATGGGTAAACTATTCTTTGCTATCCTAATTTGTTTATAAGTATCACTCTTAATAGTGAATTCTTATCCCAGAAGCTGGAGTCTTTGGGTTTATCAAACAACAGATTAATATAATCACTGATTATTGTGTCATGTGTATCTAACCTATTCCACTGATCTACCACACAACAGACTTTTAATTCTGATGAAATTAGCAGAACTGAATAAGAATTTGTAAGTATAAGCACAAGAGTCCAGATAAATCTAGAAAGGTAAATTAATTTCAAGTACTGGAAGTAGTTACATGATTATGTAGTTCTGAAATAAGGAGAAAAGAAATGTGATCCTTCAAGAAATTTAATGTCTTCAAAAGATATTGAGAAAGTTAAATAAGAAAAACCAAGGTCCCTGGATTATGGGTTGGTTCTAATTTGAGGGTCTGAAAAGAGAAACGAAGGGAAAGATAGAAGGGGCAAGTCAAGGAGATAAATAATAGTGATGTCAAACAAAACAAGGCCATTCTAACACTTTTTATAATAAACAGAAGAGAACAGAAAGATGCTCTGAAGGAAGCATGAATAAGCAGTCCTGCCAAACTTCAGCCCTACATCACTCCCATCATCCACTGTCTTTGCTCTAGTTGTTGTTCAGTTGTTTTTTTAGTCATATCCAATTCTTTGTTACCCTGTTTTGGGTATTCTTGGCAGACATTCTGAGTGGTGTGCCATTTCCTTCTCTGGCTCACTTTACAAATGAGGAAACTGAGGCAAACAGGGTTAAGGGAGTTCCCCAGGGTCACCTATCTAATAAAGCGGCTGAGGCTGGATTTGAACTCAGGAAAATGAGTTTTCCAGACTACAGGTCTGGCAACTCTATCCACTGTTCCACCTAGCTGCCACACTTTGCTCAGACACAATTTTTTTTTTGCCTTTGCTTCTACATATGAATGAAGAAAAGTGATGAAAATCACTTTTAACTTCTATTTACTACTTACTTACTGGCTACTAGGCAATCCTAGCCTACCTCTGTAATCAACTCACTATCCAACTCTCCACAGTAGCTCTTCTAAGCCTTTCCATTGCATCTCAAATATCCTATGGCTCTCCCTTCCTTTACTCTTTTAATTAAGAACTTATAACTTGTATTCTACAGAAAAGAAAAACAACAACAACAACAACAACAACACAAGTTGAGGCCACTCACTCTGATTTTTTATTTCTCTCCTCTTCCTCATTTCACATCAATCATATGCCTTCTATTACTATATTCTCCTTCATTCATCCCACCTGAATGAGTTAATCCTATTCTATCCCCTCTCCTCTAGATTGCTTCCTCTGTTAGTCTCACTCTATCTCAATCTTTGACTACTGGACCCTTCATCATTGCTTGCAAACATATCCATGTCTTTTTCATCCTCAAAAAAAAAAAAAAAAATCTCCATTTGATGCTTCCAGGCCTGCTAATTATTATCCTATATCTCTTCTTCCCTTTGTGGCTAAACTCCTTGAAAAGTCTGATGACAAAGAGGTGTTTCACTTTCTCTCCTCTATCTTCTTACCCCCTTAAAATGTCTTCCAATCTCATCACTCCACTGAAACTCTCTCTAAAGTTACTAATGATATCTTAATTATCAAACCCCAAAGCCTTTTCTTAATCCTCAATCCTACAGCTTTCTCTGAAGATTTTGACACTTGATTATCCTCTTCTTGATAAATCTCTTCTGGGAGAATACCATTCTCTTCTGATTGTCCTACCTATCTGACTGCTCCTTCACAGTCTCCATCATTGGTTTCTCATCCAGTCATACCCTCTAACTGTAGACACTTTTTCTCCCTCTCTACTATTTCACTTGGTGATCACATCTCCCATGGATTTAATTACCATCTCTATGTTGATGATCAACAAATCTAACTATCCTGCTCTAACCTCCAAACACCTATCTGTCTGTCCACCTGCCTGTTTGTCCATATGTCTATCTGTCATGTTGGTGATCTTATCAGTGCCTATGGATTTAATTATCATTCACAAATCTACCTCTCCTACCCTAACCTTTCTGCTGATCTCCGGCTTTGCATCTCCAACTGCCTCTCAGACATCTTGAGTTGTATGGAGGTAGATATTTTATATCAAGAGAAAAAACTCAATATGCTCCAAACAGAACTGATTATTTCCTATCTTCCTTATTTCCACAGGGGGCAACATCATTCACTTAGTCCCCAAGACTTGCAAGCGAGGTGTCATCCCAGAACCCTCACTAGCTCTAATACCTCAGACATAATCTGTTGCCAGGGTCTGTCAATTTCCCCTTTGCAGTAACTCTCCAATATGCTCCTCAGACACTGCCACCATTTGGCGCAGGCCCTTACCACCTCATATGTGGGCGATTGCAATAATCTGCTGCTGAGTGGTCCTGTCTCTAGTCTCTCCCACTCCAATCTATTTAGTCCTCAAAAAGACTTTCCTAAAGTACAATTCCAATCATTTCATCTTCCACCCCCTCCCCCATACCTGATAAATTCTGATGGTTCCCTATTGCTTCCAAAAACAAATATAAAATCTGTTGTTCAAAACCCTTCATACCCTAATCCTCTCCTACACCTCATTGTACCTTACTCCCTGATATGCACTCTTCAATCCAGAGACACTGACTTTGTTGTTCCACAAACAAGACACTTCATTTCTCAGTTCCAATTATTTTCTCTGTCCTCCTAGCTAGAATGTTCTCCCTCCTCTACTATAGCTTGACTGCCTTTCTCAAGTCCCAACTAAAAGTTCATCTTCTACAAGAAGCTTTTTCCAACCCTTATTAGTTCTAATACGTCGCCCCCCCCCACTATTTCCTCTTTATACTGGAGATAGCTTGTTTGTACATGTTTATTGTCTCCCCATTACACTGTGGTTTCTTGAGGGTAGGAACTGCCTTTTTGATTTCCCTTTATGGCTACTGACTTATATTGTTTCTTTTTGTATTCCTAGTGCTCAGCACTTAAAAAACTGAATACATACGGAATTTATTGCAAATCTACAGTTCTCTCCTGAACTTCAAGCCTGAATTGCCAAATGGATGCAAATGCTTGTTGGACATCTCCCACATGCAACCCAAATTCAAAATGTTCAATGTTAGCAAAAACAAATAAAAAACACACTCTCCCCTTAAACTCACCCTTCTTTGTAATTTCAACTATACCAAGGAACAATAATCATTCAATGCGCCAGATTTATCACCTAGGTGTCGACATTGCCTTTACATCCCTCCATTATATATACTCTAATAATGTATATTCCGTCACTACAATATCCCCAATATCCTCACCTTTCTCTCAACTAACAGTATCTTATACCTATTAGAGGACACAGTTTCATAAGAACAAAAATATGTTCATCTAAACTTCACATCTACCTTAGGGCCTAATATAATGCTTAATTGCTGAATTTAATTGAATTATATGCTTTGCCCATATCTCCACTGTAACTCTGTGCCTACATAAATCAGATACTCAATACACATTTTCTGGAGAGAAAACAACTATGCACGTGTAACACAATGTAACATTTCAACTCTCATTCAGCAATGAAAAATGCAATAAATCCAGAGCCAATTAAAGCCATCTTCCCTAAGTATTTTATTGGAATTTAGACCATAACTTATTTTTAGAAATGATGCATTAAAGAACTATGTAAATTCAATATATGACCTAAATTTAGTCTAAAGTAGTACACATATGAAAAAGAACATAAGTGATGAAAAGATAAAAAATGGTGTATTGTTTTTATGATGACATTTTTGAAATATATAAGATTATCATAACCATTTCTTCAACAGATAAAGGGGAAAAAACTATTTCAAACAACTCTCATCTTTATATAATAAAGAGATTCACAAATATTCAATTTCTATAAACTGAATCATGTCATGATTGAATATAAAATTGGCCTTTACTATTTAATGGGATTCTTCAGGGAAATCTGTTTTAGCATTGAATAAGCAATTCCAAATACGTTTGTTTTGTATACCTGACTTTTCACATATGTAGTTTTATGCAATGTACATGTTTTATTATTAAAATAACTTGTCCTGCCAACTCAAATACCAACAAATTATTTTTCAGTCAAAACATTTTTTTTTGGTTACTGTTAGGAACCAATCTTAAAAATACATTAAAAATAATTTTTTTTACAACACTTTATTTTGAAATATAGTTTTTTACTCTACCTAATCAAAAGAGTCATCCTTAGAATAAAACAGAGGAGGGAAAAGCAATCCAGCAAAACTAATCAAATTTAACTCTTGCCTGTTTTTATATGCTACTACAGAATTTTTAGGTGGTATGAAGACTGTAGTTTGAAAACTGGTCTCAGATATTAGCTATGTAGCCATGAGCAAGTATGTCATGGGTTCCTGCCTCGTTTTTACGTGTGTAAAATGCAGATAAATATTAACATCTACTTCCCAGAGTTGTTGTAAAGATAAAATGAGATATTTTAAAGGAATTTGTGCATCTCAAAATACTGAATAAATGCTAGCTATTATTATTGTCATTTTATTTAAGCAATTAAACATTTTTTATTCTAACTTTGAACCCTGTAATATATACACTAAGAAGTCTTTCTGACATAAGTAAAAAATATCTTCCAATCATTCTGCTGTGAAGAGAAGAATGAGATGAAAAGTCCATTCTCTGCTAGGAACATTTATTTTTAAATAACGATAAAGGAGTCCTTTATGACATTTTTTGCTTTATGGTCTAAAACACTGATACTTATTTGTCAGGTTATTTTTTACTAAGACTGACTTCTCAGAAGTAAGCATAAATAAATGACATAACATTTTCAAAAAATTCACTATAAACTTAATTAGAGGAAAGTTATGTTATTCCTAATCTAGGAATATAACTTAATAAAATGTAATACTGGGGCACCCCCTGCTGGTTAAAAAACTAAAAAGCCAAATTAAAAGCAAACAGAAAAGTCAATCAATCAACTCCAACTTCCAAATGCAACTTATGAATAGGGCAGCAATTTGCCTGTAATCACTGAGAGACACCTATAGACCAAACTCTCAAACTGTTTACCAACTTTAAAAATTTCTACTTCTGTGCTTACTAGAGTTTTTACACCTTCCCACCCTCCAGGCATAAGTCTCAGCATTCTCTTTGTGAGCAGTCAAAAATATTATAAGTCCCTCCCCTCCCCCGCCCCAAATGCCAAAATCTGCTTCCTTATAATCTTTCTTAAACAGAAATATCATTCTGCTCCATGACACTTCAAATAGTGGAAGACAGTGATCATGTTGCCCTAAGTAGCAACAGAATGAAAGGAAAATAGCAACAGAATGAAAAATGTACCATATATTCACTGTATTCATATCATTGTACTACAAATTACAGAAAAAGTACTTCATCAATTAGGAACATCTATTTTCTGATAAGCATTTTAGGGCAAGGAATAACAAAGACTGAGTAACAAAACAATCAACCACTGTTGTCATACTTAAAAGATTCAAAATGCCTAAAATTTATACCCTTTTATGTTTTAAACATTTTGATTTTTTTTAAGGATTGAAAGCGTTTTCTCCTCTTTCTAAAGGGCAAAGAAAAAAAAACTACTAAGTAATAGAAAGAAGGGGTAAAGAAAGTGGACTAAGAGAAATGTGGGAGACAGAAATTTTCTTTAGACAGGACATGCAAACTTTGTCCAAAATGATTTTAAAACTGAAAAACCAAATTAATTAAAAATGATCTTTTAAGTACTCTCATGTAAAGGGCAGATTTATATTTTTGACCATTCTTAGGTGAAAATTAGCACTAATATGATTACTAATTACCTCAGTTTGAAAATGTTTTCAAATAAAAGCAGCCTTATATGAATAAAGAGGGAAAGGGAATGGGGGAGAAATAGGGAATCTCTTCTCTAGAAAGACTGTTCCATTCCCAGAACTAATTCCCTTTTCCTAATTGAAGTTCACAAATCTGCAGTCAGGGAACCGTTAACTATATGATGGGAAAGAATTAACTGGCCTTACTTCTCAATTACTTACTCTCATCTTTCTCCATTCCTTCAACAACCTCTGCCATTCCTTTCTAGGGCCACTTATATAAAGTGGCCCTAGATACCTCAACCCTAATGGTGACTACTTGGCTGAATAATCCTCCCTGCCCCCATTGAAATGATAAACCTAAAAGTTTTATAGATTAAAAAAAAACCCTAAAACTTTTTTAGATTAAAATTTAAGCTAAAGGTAGATATTTTCATTTATATTTTGAGCATTTGAGCAAGCTTCTCTCTTAAAGGGAAACCTCTAAGTTGTTTGGTTGATTGTTGTCATTCATGCTCAAAGAGTACCAAAATGACATCACTATTTTGAGGTCAAGGTAGAGTGTATCCAATTGTGGTTATCAGACCAATAAGATCTTGGAAGTCTCTACTACAGGTTGGGAAAAAATAGCCCACATGAACATTTTGAGTGGAGATGTCTCTAAATTTGTGCAGTTCAGGTTTCTTTTGAATTGCTGCAATTCTGCTTTAATCATGGTGCATAATGCCTCTTTTGATGTAGGTGTGCCAGGCTGGCTGCTCCAGGGTCTTCCATGTCTCACAACTGAATCCAAAGTTCTTCAGAGACACTGATAGTGTCTTTATATCATTGCTTTTGACCTCTACGTAAGTTTTCTCCACAAAATAGTCTTTTGGACAAATGTTCATTTGGCATTCAAACGACATGTCCAGATCATAGCTGTACTTTGTAGGACAATATAAATGCTTGGCAGGTTCAGTTCAAGAAAGGGCCTTTGTTTCCTATATACCTTGTCAGGTGATCCCTAAGACAATTCAAATGGAATTGATTCAGTTTTCTGACATAATGCTGGTATATGTCCAGGTTTCAGAGACATATAACAATAAGGTCAGCACAATGGCTCTGCAGACTTTCAGTTTGGTAGGCAACCTAATACCTCTTCTCTCTCACTTTCCTTCAGAGCCTCCCAAATACTGAGCTAGTGCTGACCAATGTGTGTGTCAACTATATTTTCTATGTATACATCGCTGGAAAGTATACTGCCAAGATAAGTGAACTTCCTGACAACATTCGAAATTTCTTCATTTGCCTATGAGTGGTATGAGGCTAGCTAGTTAAGAACTTCTGTAATCTTGGTGTTGTCAGGCCAAAATTAGCACAAGCAACAAAGATTAATTCTATATTCTGTTGTATCTAAGTCTCAGAGTGCACAATGCACAAATCATCTATAAACAAAAAAAGTCACACACTAACTCTCCCTCTACTTTAGTCTTGGCTTATGGTTTTTCAAGTTAAATAATTGAATATCAGTAAGGTAAGTGATCTTGATGCCATTTTTGTTCCTTGTTGAAAGCATTTGACAATACCCCTGAAAACATCATGCTGAAAAACATGGGAGCAAACATAGTTCTAGTTCATTCTATCACTGACTAGGAAAAGTGCAAGAGAATTGTCCATTATCCAGAACTCATGCAAATACACCATCATGGAACTGACATAAAATACTAATGAACTTCTCTGGGCAACCAAATTTTGCAGTATCAAAAGCCTTGGTCAGATCCACAAACATTTTGTGCGGGCCTCCAACCTATTCCTGGAATTTCAGCAAAAACTATATTGATTGTTCCTCAGTCCTTTCTGAAGCCACACTTGCTCTCAGGTAGATGACCATCTTTCAGGTGAAGGATCAGTCTATTAAGGAGAACTTTGGCAAGAATCTTACTGGTAATGACTAAGAAAAAAATTCCCTTCCTCCCCCATGATTATTACAGGACAACCTACTTCCCTTTCTAGAGGAAAAAGAAGTGTCATGTGCCCAAACAGTTAATCATTTCTTGGATTAAGAGGGATTTGTTAAGTACTTATCTGAGGGGAAATTCCTAGCTGAGTTCCTAAATTCTGAGATGAATTGTAGTCCTTTGCAAAATTCAGCTAAATGAAATTTAAATCACTAGCAGTTGGAAGGGGGAAAAAAAATCAAAGAAAAAAAAGTTTGAAGGTCTATAAAACTATTTTTTTTTGCTATAAAGAAATAGTTAATTTTTAATTTGTTTACATATAAAATGATAATTATTGTCTTCTTCATGGCTTATCAGAAATAAAATATTAGATGTGCTTATCTCTTTAAAACATAATTGCTTTCATAGTTAGCTTACTAAAAAGAAGACTTTTAGAGATGGTTTTAAAAGGGGTTAAACACTAATGGATACATAGAACTATATCTTTCAGTCAAAGCCATTTTCCTATGATACATGAAAGACATGAGATCAACTGTAATACATTCAGGAGGAGACAAGCCATCAGAAAGATGTGTATATTTGCAAACTTTCAAGTGATAAATCAGTAATTATTGAATGTACATGCTGCATTTCTTAAAGAAGAACGTGATCAACTGAAATAAAATTCTAGTTTAGCAGTCAGTTAATGCAGAGATTGACTTAATGTGTTACAGAAGAGGCAGCATGGTAGAGTGGAAAAACATGTAAGACCTGGAATTCCACTGAGGTAGCGTATCACCAATTTCACCAGCTGGTTGCAAGAAAAGTGCTCTATAAATGTGAAAACTATTATTAAAATAGGAGTCTCTTTTATAGGGAAAAAAAATCGACTTTTTATTAGATTGAAAAACAGTGAAATCATCAAAAGGAGGGGTATTTGCTGACATGTCAACTGGGTATGGACTGGCAACCTATTATTCCTTCAGTCAATTGGGCCAATTTCCAGATTTACCAGCCAACCATCATTTGGCATGCCCTAATATAACCATATATGTTCTTACAATGATTTAAAATTTTTCCCTCATAAAGGATCATTTTATTGGGTATAGTATTTCTTCCACCAATGCAAACTACAACAGTATTATATCTTAATATTTGGCTTTTTCAAGTAGCAAAAAAACCCTATCACCTTATAAGCAAGATGAAAATGAGCCTCTCTGATTTAACTTAATTTGTCTTTGTTGAAACATAGTCTGTTACCAGATTCACACACCAAAATAATATGAAATAGTTTACTTACAACTAATACACACAGACACAGACACAGACACACACACACACACGTTATTTAAACCCTTCAGTTTTAACTTTTCCCCAATCCTTCCCTTCCCTCTACTTTTATCTTTTCACCTCATACTTTTTTTCTTTCCTCTTAAACTACTAATTAAGCAAGAAAAAACAGCACACAGAAAGGGCACACATCCTGCAAAACACTACTCTCTATATCACTATTGTTAATTAGTGATATAGAGAGTAGTGTTTTGCTAGTTGCTAATGTTTATCCAATGTCTTATTTTCATGGAACAAACTACCACAAGTATTTTATTTTCTATTTCTCCATCTTTAATCCCTGTACTGAAGGCAACTACTATTAAAAATCAGTTCAAATATCTATGATGTTTGTAATCAGGAACATAAGAGCCATTCTAGGTCAAATATTCAAGTAGTTAAGTATTCTGTCTCTAACACACCAAAGGCAATATATCTTCCTTGATGTCAAACTCAAAGGTTAAGAACTTGGCAAAAACCCATTTTCTTTAATAACAAATTCATGGTTTGTAGATATATAATGTATGTAAATCTTTTACAAACTATAGCCATTACCACATCTTGAGTAAATTAATTCCAGAAAATTAATAGCTTCTGTATAACATAATACAAAACAAAAAAGTGCTTATTAAGCCTAACATTAGTTTCCTTTTATTTGTTCTAAACTGGGACAGCTGGGGCAGCTAGGTGGTATAGTGGACAGAATGTCAGACCTGGATTTAGGAAGACTCATCTTCCTAAATTCAAATCTGGCTTCTAATACTTAGAAGTGTGTGACCCTGGGCAAGTCACTTAACCCCGTTGGGCTCTGTTTCTCATCTGTAAAATAACAAACCACTCCAGTATTTTTGCCAAGAAAACTGCAAAAGGGATCAAGAAGAGGTGAACACAACTGAAAAAGGCTGAACAGCAAACATTTTTTTTAAATTAAAGCTTTTTATTTGCAAAACATATGCATGGGTAATTTTTCAATATTGACCCTTGCAAAGCCTTCTGTTCCAAATTTTTCCCTCCTTCCTTCCACCCTCTTCCCTAGATGGCAGGTAGTCTAATACATGTTAATTATGTTAAAATATATGACAAATCGAATATATGTATACATATTTATACAGTTATCTTTCTGTACAAGAAGAATCAGATCTACAAGAAAAAAACCTGAGAAGGAAAACAAAATGCAAGCAAACATCAACAGAAAGCATAAAAATGCTATGTTGTGGTCACACTTAGATCTCACAGGCCTCTCCCTGGGTGTATATGGCTTTCTTCATCACTAAACAACTGGAACTGATTTGAAACATCTCATTACAACAAACATCTCTCAAGCTATAAATATTAGGAAAAAAAAAAAAAGAAATAGTATCTGTCTTGGTCTGTGTCTCTGTTTATCGATGGTTACACAGCCTACATCATTCTCTCTGCAGCCTAAGACACTGTATTCCCCTCCCTTCACTTGAATTGTCTTTCTTCTCCTCAACTTTCTTGATGCTATTTCCTTATAGTTCTATTCCTATCAGTCTGGTTGCTTCTTCTCGGCCTGATCAACATATATATTTAACTCCCTAATTATGGGTAGTACCCAAGACAAAGCCCTGGGTCCACTTCTCTTTTCTTTCTTAGAGAATCTATTAACTTCTACAGACTCAATTAACCTCTATGAGATAACTACATCTCAGGTCGCACCTCCAATCCATTGGCAACTGAATGATGACTCACAAAAATGTTACAATCAACAAGTGGCAAAACAAAACATCTTCATTTCTTCTCTCTTCCTTCCCTTTTGTCCCCTCAGGACTGCCCCCTCCCCACCCCCAAACCCAGACCTCCTTCAACTTTCCTTTTTATTGTGAAAATAACTATCCTTCAAATCATCCAGATTCATGTCTGAATCATCTCTGACTCTTCTTTATCCTTTATCCCACATAGCTAATCAATTGTTAGTTCTTTTCCATTTAGACAGCTACTGTTCTAGTTCAGTTCCTCATAACCTCTTTTTATTTAGACTATTATAGTACCCTTTTGATTTAATTCCTAGCTTTAAGTCTCTCCTCTAATTTATTCTTCAAATTGTCCAAAAATTCTTCCTAAATAAGTCTGACCATGCCATTCCCCTGCTCAAGAATCTATTGCCTGTAGGATAAATTACAAATTCCTTAGTTTGGCATTTTAAGATCTTCACAATCTAAATATGTTTAGAAGAATTGTATATGTTTAACCTATACTGGATTGCTTGCTGTCTTGGGGAGAGAGAATGGTAAAGGAAAGGGAGAAAAATTTGGAACACAAGGTTTTGAAAAGGTGAATGCTGAAAACGATCTTTGTATGTATTTGGAAAAATAAAATGCTATTAAAATAAATAAAAGTGACAGAATAGAAAAAAATCTTCACAATCTGCTTTCAATTTCACTTTCTAGAGTTATTGTACATATCCTATCTTTTCCCAATGTTCAATTTCCCACTCCCTTTATTGCCAAAAAAACAGCAGCTCTATGTCTGACTTCATATCTTTCTTCAAGTACAATGGCCAAATTGCACTCTAGACAGAAATGAACCACCTTATATATAAAAGTAAAGTGAGATTTGATTTGGTTGTCAATAGCATTCTTAAAGATGCCAATTATTATATGGCAACAAAAGCAACATGAGGGCCAATACTTTTTCTTTCTTTTTTTTTTAAATTAAAACTTTTTATTTGCATAACATATGTATCAGCAGTACCTCAGCATTGATCTTTACAAAGCTTTCCCTTACAAATTTTACCCCTAATCCCCACCCTTCCCCTAGATGGCGGGAAGTCCATTACATTTTAATAATGATAAAATACTTGACAACTTTTTGTGCAAGAAAAATCCTATGTATAAGAAAAAAAAAATCAAAGAAAGGAAACACACTGCAAGCAAACATCAATAAAGAGTATGAAAATGTTATGTTGTAGTCCACATTTCACATCCCTCTCTCTGGGTGTATATGGCTTTCGTCACTGAACAATTGGAACTGGTTTGAGACAATTCTTTGTTGCAGAAAGCCATGTCCATCAGAGTTGATCGTCATATAGTATTGTTGTTGCCGTGTATAATGATCTCCTGATTCTGCTTGTTTCACTCAGCATCCGTTCATGCAAGTATCTCCAGGCCTCTCTGAAATCATCTTGCTGGTCGTTTCTTTTTCTTTTTTTAATTATTATTATTATTTTTAAATTTTATTTTATTTGCAAAACATATGTATGGGTAATTTTTCAACATTAACCCTTACATAGCTTTCTGTTACAGATTTCCCCAACTCCCCACCCCTTCCCTAGATGGCAGGATATCCACTACATGTTAATTATGTTAAAATAGTTGGCAAATCGAGCATATGTATACATATTTCCAAACTTATCATTGTTGTGCAAGAAAAATCGTATCTACACAAGACATATCAGATAAAGGAAACACAATGTAAGCAAACATCAATCAAGAGTATGAGAATGTTATGTTGTGGTCCACATTTCACATCCCTCTCTCTGGTTGTATATGGCTTTCTTCACTGAACAATTGGAAGTGGTTTGAAACATTTCATTGTTGAAGAGAGCCATGTCCATCAGAATTGATCATCATATAGTATTGTTGTTGCCGTGTATAATGATCCCCTGGTTCTGCTCGTTTCACTCAGCATCAGTTCATGCAAGTATCTCCAGGCCTCTCTGAAATCGTCCTGCTGGTCGTTTCTTACAGAGCAATAATACTTCATAACATTCATATACCATAATTTATTCAGCCACTCTCCAATTGATGGACATCCATTCAGTTTCCAGTTTCTAGCCATTACAAAAAGGGCTGCCACAAACATTCTTGCACAGGTGGGTCCCCTTCCCTCCTCTGAGATCTCTTTGGGATATAAGCCCAATAGAAACACTGCTGGGTCAAAGGGTATGCACAGTTTGATAACTTTTTGAGCATAGCTCCAAATTGCTCTCCAGAATGGTTGGATCCGTTCACAGTTCCACCAACAATGCATCAGTGTCCCAGCCTTCCCACATCCCCTCCAGCATTCATCGTTATCTTTTCCTGTCATTTTAGCCAATCTTACAGGTGTGTAGTGGTACCTCAGAGTTGTCTTAATTTGCATTTCTCTGATCAACAGTGATTTGGAGCAACTTTTCATATGACTAGAGATGGTTTTAATTTCATCATCTGAAAATTTTCTGTTCATATCCGTTGACCATTTATCTATTGAAGAGTGGCTTGAATTCTTATAAATATGAGACAATTCTCTTTATATTTTAGAAATGAGGCCTTTATCAGAACCATTAAATATGAAGATGATTTCCCAATTTGATGCTTCCCGCCTAATCTTGTCTGCATTAATTTTGTTTGTACAGAAACTTTTTTTTTTATTAAAGCTTTTTATTTGTATAACATATGTATGGGTAGTTCCCCAGCATTGATCTTTACAAAGCTTTCCGTTACAAATTTTACCCCCAGTCCCCTCCCCTCCCCTAGATGGCAGGAAGTCCACTACATGTTAATAATGTTGAAATGCTTGAGAAGTTATGCAAGAAAAAAAAAAAGAATCAGAGAAAGGCAACACAATGCAAGCAAATGTCAATAGAGATCATGAAAATGTTATGTTGTGGTCCATATTTCATTTCCCTCTCTCTGGGTGTATATGGTTTTCTTCAGTGAACAATTGGAACTGGTTTGAGACAATTCTTTATTGCAGAGAGCCATGTCCATCAGAATTGATCATCATATAGTCTTGTTGCTATGTATAATGTTCTCCTGGTTCTGCTGATTTCACTCAGCATCAGTTCATGCAAGTCCCTCCAGGCCTCTCTGAAATCGTCCTGCTGGTCATTTCTTACAGAGCAATAATATTCCATAACATTCATATACCATAATTTATTCAGCCATTCTCCAATTGAAGGGCATCTATTCAATTTCCAGTTTCTAGCCACTACAAAAAGGGCTGCCACAAACATTCTTGCACATGTGGGGCCCTTTCCCTCCTCTAAGATCTCTTTGGGATATAGGCCCAGTAGAAACACTGCTGGGTCAAAGGGTATGCACAGCTTGACAACTTTTTGAGCATAGCTCCAAATTGCTCTCCAGAATGGTTGGATCCATTCACAGTTCCACCAACAATGTATCAGTGTCCCAGTTTTCCCACATCCCCTCCAACATTCATCGTTATCTTTTCCTGTCATTTTAGCCAATCTGACAGGTGTGTAGTGGTATCTCAGAGTTGTCTTAATTTGCATTTCTCTGATCAATAGTGATTTGGAGCAACTTTTCATATGACTAGAGATGGTTTTAATTTCATCATCTGAAAATTGTCTGTTCATATCCCTTGACCACTTATCTATTGAAGAGTGGCTTGAATTCTTATATATATGAGACAATTCTCTATTATTTTAGAAATGAGGCCTTTATCAGAACCATTAAATGTAAAGATGATTTCCCAATTTGATGCTTCCCTCCTAATCTTGTCTGCATTTGTTTTGTTTGTACAGAAACTTTTTAACTTAATATAATCAAAATTATCCGTCTGGTGTTCAATTAGGAGTTCCAGGTCTTCTTTGGACATAAATTTATTCCATCTCCACAAGTCTGAGAGATAAACTATATTACGTTCCTCTAACTTGCTTACAAAGTTCCTCTTTATATCTAGATCATGAACCCATTTAGATCTTATTTTGTTATGTAGTGTTAGGTATGGGTCAAGCCCTAATTTCTTCCACACTAGTTTCCAATTTTCCCAGCAGTTTTTGCGGAATAGTGAGTATTTATCCCAAAAGCTGGGGTCTTTGGGTTTATCGAACACTAAATTGCTAAAGTTATTACCTAGATTGTCCTGATATCCTATCCTATGCCATTGATCGACTGCTGTTTCTCAGTCAGTACCAAATGGTTTTGATGACCACTGCTTTATAATATAGCTTTAGATCTGGTACAGCAAGGCCACCTTCATCTGCCTTTTTTTTCATTAATTCCCTTGAAATTCTTGACCTTTTGTTCTTCCAAATGAACTTTGCAACTATTTTTTCTAGATCTGTAAAATAATTTCTTGGGAGTTTGATTGGTATGGCACTAAATAAGTAGATTAGTTTGGGTAGTATTGTCATTTTTATTATGTTCGCTCTGTTTACCCATGAGCACTTAATGTTTTTCCAACTGACTAGGTCTGATTTTATTTGTGTGGAAAGTGTTTTGTAGTTTATTTCGTATACTTTCTGACTTTTCCTTGGCAGATAGATTCCCAAATATTTTATACTATCATCCGTTATTTAGAATGGAATTTCTTTTTGTATCTCTTGCTGCTGAACTTTGTTGGTAATATATAAAAATGCTGATGATTTATATGGGTTTATTTTGAATCCTGCAACTTTCCCAAAGTTGTGAATTGTTTCTAGTAGTTTTTTAGTTGAGTCTCTAGGGTTCTCTTAATATGCCATCATGTCATCTGCAAAGAGTGATAATTTGGTTTCTTCATTGCCTACTCTAATTCCTTTTATCTCTTTTTCTTCTCTTATTGCCAAAGCTAACATTTCTAATACAATATTAAATAGTAATGGTGACAGTGGGCAGCCTTGTTTCACTCCTGATGTTATTGGGAATGGTTCTACTTTGTCTCCATTACATACAATGCTTGCTGATGGTTTTAAGTAGATGCTACTAATCATTTTAAGGAAGAGCCCATTTATTCCTATATTCTCTGTGTTTTTAATAGGAATGGATGTTGGATTTTATCAAATGCTTTTTCTGCATCTATTGAGATAATCATATGTTTTTTGTTAGTTTGGCTAATAATATAATTGATTATGCTGATAGTTTTCCTAATATTGAACCAGCCCTGCATTCCTGATATAAATCCTACTTGGTCATAGTGTACTATCCTGGGGATGACTTTCTGTAATCTCATTGCTAATATCTTATTTAAGATTTTTGCATCAATATTCATTAGAGAAATTGGTCTATAGTTTTCTTTCTCTGTTTTCACCCTACCTGGTTTAGCTATCAGCACCATATCTGTATCATAGAAGGAATTTGGTAGTATACCTTCTGTCCCTATTTTTTCAAATAGTTTGTATAGTATCGAAATTAATTGTTCTTTGAATGTTTGGTAGAATTCACATGTAAATCCATCTGGCCCTGGAGATTTTTTCTTAGGGAGTTGGTTAATAGCTTGTTCTATTTCTTTTTCTAATATGGGGCTATTTAAAGAATTTATTTCCTCTTCTTTTAACCTGGGCAATCTATATTTTTATAGATATTCCTCCATTTCATTTAGATTATAAAACTTACTGGCATAAAGTTGGGAAAGTAACTCCTAATTATTACTCTAATTTCCTCTTCATTAGAGGAAAGTTCTCCCTTATCATTCTGGAGACTAAATTTGATTTTCCTCTTTCCTTTTTCTTATTAAATTAACTAAAGGCTTATCTATTTTGCACTTGGTGCATATATATTTAGTACTGATATTGCTACATTATCTATGGTACCCTTTAATAAAATATAGTTTCCTTCCTTATCTCTTTTGATTAGATCTTGACTTTTACTTGATTTGAGATAAGGATTGCTACTGCTACCCCTGCTTTTTTTTTGTTCACCTGAAGCATAATAGGTTCTGCTCCAGCCTTTTACCTTCATCCTATATGTGTCACTATGTTTTAGATGTGTTTCTTGTAAACAACATATTGTGGGATTCTGGTCTTTAATCCAGTCTGATATGCGCTTCAGCTTTATGGGAGAGTTCACCCCATTCACATTCACAGTTAGAATAACTAATTCTTTATTTCCTGCCATCTTATTTACCCAAGTTATGTTTTTCCCTTTCCTTTCCCCTTTCTCCCTTCCCTCCTCCTTAGTATTTTGCTTTTGATGACCCCCTCCCCCAAACAATCCTCCACCTTTTAGATCTCCTCCCCCTTTTTTTACTCCTTTCCCCTGATTCTCCTATTTTCCCTTCTATTAGTTTATCCCTTTCTTTTCCTCCTTTCCCTCCCACTTCCCTCTAGCACCGGACAAGTTTCTCTGTGAAATCAAGTGTCTGATATACACTTTTAGAGCCCAATCTGATGAGAGTAAGATTTACACAATGCTCATCTCCCTCCCTTCTTTCTCTCAATTATGTTAGGTTTTCTTAAGATTTTACCTTATTTTTACCTCTTTAAAAAAATCTTATTTTACCACATTTTCCCTCTTTCCCCCAGTATGATAGCCTTTACCCCCTCTAGTTTTCTTTTTCATATTATCGAAGTAATATATAATTATACCCCCAATCTATAAGTATCCCCATAGTAGAAATAAAGTTCTCAAGAGTCCTTTCCTTTTTACCTTTTTTTTTAATGCTTCTCTTGAGTTCTGTGTTTGGAGGTCAAATTTTTTGTTCAGATCTTGTCTTTTCATTAGAAATAGGTGAAATTCACCTATAACATTAAATGACCATCTTCTTCCCTGGAGGATAATGCTCATTCTAGCTGGATAGGTTATTCTTGGCTGTAATCCGAGTTCCTTTGCCTTTCAGAATATCTGGTTCCAGGCCCTTTGATCCTTCAATGTAGAGGCTGACAGATAGTGTGTGATTCTAATTATAGATCCTCAGTATTTGAATTGTATCTTTCTAGCTGCTAGCAGAATCTTTTCCTTGGTGCGATAGTCCTGACATTTAGCCACGATATTCCTTAGGGTTTTAACTTTGGGGTCTCTTTCAGGAGGTGATCAGTGAATTCTTTCAATGGTGATTTTGCCTTCTGATTCTACAACCTCAGGGCAGTTTTCTTTCAGGATTTCCTGGAAGATAGTGTTTAGATTCTTTTTTTCCATCATGGCTTTCAGGAAGTCCAATAATCCTTAGATTGTCTCTCTTAGATCTATTTTCCAAGTCAGTTGTTTTTCCTAGGAGATATTTCATATTTTCTTCTATTTTCTCATTTTTTGTTTTTGTTTGACTGATTCTTGAAGTCTTATTGAGTCATTCACTTGCATTTGTTCAATTCTTATTTTTAAAGTGTTATTTTCTTCAGTTACCTTTTTTAGCTCCTTTTGTAACTGGCCAATTTGTTCATTGCACTCTTTTTTCACTTCACTAATTTCATTTTTCAGTGCATTATTGTCTATTTCCAATTCACCAATTTTGTTTTTCAATAATTTGGTGTCTTTTTCATATCTCTTTTGCAGGGTATTATATCCTTCTTGTAGGGCATTAAATCCTTCTTGCACTGAATTCAGTTTATTTTCCCATTTATCATCCAGCTCTTTTGAGATTCTTTATGCAATCTTCCAGAAAGGCTTTTTGAAAAGGGGACCAGGTTATATCTCCCTTGATGACTTCCTCTGGATTTATTTTGTCTACAAGTACCTCAGGATCTGGGGTCTGCCTTTCTTTCTCTCCATAAAAGCTGTCTATGGTAAGAGCTCTCTTCTGCTTCTTACTCACTTTTTATTTATTTTTTTTAAAAGCTTGGGGTCTGTGCAAAGCAGAGAAGCTCAGCTAGCTGTGGTAGTTTGCCCTAGGGCAATTCCGGTAATTAACTTCTGGTGCTGGCTGGTTGGGGTAGGACCATGAGTTTGCAATGGGTTACAAACTGCCTTTTACAAAAGGCAGATCTGCTAGAGCACCTGCTTGCAATCAGGGCAGTGTCCCGAGTGCCTCAGAAACTCTCACCACCTGTTTTGAGTTTCTGCCATGCTGAGCCCCGCCCAGTTTCCTATCTCTCCCGGGAGCAGGGCAAACTGCTCACTCCCACTGCTCACCCCCTCTGCCCGACTGAAACAGACCTTTATAGAGTTCTTCAAAGGTAACTTCAGCAAGCAGAATTTCTTAGTCCAAATATTTCTGGGTTTGTTGACTTGAAGATCAGTTCAGAGGCTTATTTTACTGTTGACTTGAGAGAAGGTCAGAGGAGGACACAGAGAGTTGCTCGCTCTGCCACCTTGGCTCCGCCGCGCCCCCCTCCCCCCCCATACTTTCAGGAAACAGTTCATAGTCACTCCTCTGGACTCTGATAGCTTATGCTAAATTATGGTTTGTACTGTTATTTCCTAAATATATTTTCAATATAGTTTCTCTTTTTTAAAAAAATTATTTTTTTGAATAAGACTCAAATTTTCTCCCTCCTACTTCCAACCCTTTCCCATGGAGAAAGCAAGAAAAGTAAAACCCTATAATAAACAAGTATAGTCAAAGCAAACCAGATTTCTGTATTGGATATGTCTTAGAAAATGTTTTAATAAGTATTGAATCCACCAGCTCTTCTTGAGGAGCTAGGCAGCACATTTCAACACGAGTCCTCGAACTGGTCATTATGTTCATCAGAGTTCCCGAATCTTTCAAAGTTGTTTGTCTTTACAGTATTATTGACATTATATAAATTATTCACCTGGTTCTGTTCACTTTGTTCTGTATCAATTCATACACATCTTCCCAAGTTTCTCTGAAATCCTTCCCAATTTTTTACAGCACAATAGTATTTATCACATACATTTGTTCAGCTATTTTCCAATTTTATGGACACTCCTCCATGTTCTTTGCCACCACAATAAGAACTGCTTTAAACATTTTTTTTTGCACTGATGGCTTTTTTCCTTTCTTTGATCTCTTTGGGGCATAGACCTAGTAATAGGTATCACCGGATCAAAATGTATGCACATTCTATTACTTTTTCAGTAAAATGATTTCCAGAATGGATGGAACTAGTTCACAGCTCCACCAACAATGTATTGTCTGTTTTTCCTCAAGCCCAGAGCATTTCTGCTTTCCCCTTTTTAAATCAACTTTTATCAGTCTAATGGGTGTGAAGTAGAACCTCAGAATTTTTAATTTGCATTTCTCTTAATTATTAGTTAGAGCATTTTTTTTTCCCACACTACAAATAGTGTGGCTCTTATCCCTAATTATTCTCTTATTATTCAACTATTCTCTTATTCTACTCTAAAACTTATCTTGGTATACGGTGTGAAATGTTTTTCTATTACTTGGTTTCTGCCAAACTACTTTCCAGCTTCCTAACAGTTTTGTTAAACTGTGAGTTTCTGCCCCCAAAGCTGGGATATCTGGGTTTCTCAAACTTTAGGTTACTGTGTTTGTTTACTTCTGTATGTTGTCTAATTAATTTGTTCCAATGATCAACCTCTATGTCAAATTATTTCGAAAATCATTGCTTTCAGCATTTCTATTGGGCTTATATCCCAAAGAAATCATAAAGGAAGGAAAGGGCCCCACATGTGCAAGAATGTTTGTGGCAGCCCTTTTTGTAGTGGCTAGAAACTGGAAACTGAATAGATGCCCTTCAATTGGAGAGTGGCTGAACAAATTATGGTATATGAATGTTATGGAATATTATTGCTCTGTAAGAAATGACCAGTAGGACGATTTCAGAGAGGCCTGGAGAGACTTGCATGAACTGATGCTGAGTGAAATGAGCAGAATCAGGAGATCATTATACATGGCAACAACAATACTATATGATGATCAATTCTAATGGACATGGCTCCCTTCAACGACGAAATGTTTCAAACCACTTCCAATTGTTCACTCAAGAAAGCCATATGCACCCAGAGAGAGGGATGTGAAATGTGGACCACAACATAACATTCTCATACTCTTGATTGATGTTTGCTTACATTGTGTTTCCTTTATCTGATATGTCTTTCATGTAGATACGATTTTTCTTGCACAACAATGATAAGTTTGTAAATATGTATACATATATTCGATATGCCAAGTATTTTAACATAATTAACATGTAGTAGATATCCTACCATCTAGGAGAGGGGTGAGGAGCTGGGGGGAAAAATCTGTAACAGAAAGCTATGTAAGGGTTAATGTTGAAGAATTACCCATACATATGTTTTGCAAATAAAATAAAAGAAATAAATCAAAGAAAAAGAAAATCATTGCTTTCTGGTATAGTTCATAAACCTTTAGAGAATGAAGATTTGTAAAAGTTGGCCAAACTTCTTAATGCCAGGTACTCATTCCCTTTCCACCAGAATGCAGTGAACTACAAAGTAGATTAGGAAAGTAAACATCACTATTCTATGTGCTAAAGTACACAACCCTGAATAGCAAGAGCTGTTTCAGGGAAAGTAACAAAGACTAATTGTTTTCACCAAAGAAAAAGAACTACTATGGCATTTAGCTCAGGAACAAAAGCAGGACCTTCACTTCTCCCATCTTTCTTTCTCTCTCCCTGGAATTTTCATTTTTTGACTCTTAAGTGAAATGTTCTTTGCACTGAATCTTAATGCCTCTTTCATATATCAACTAATAGAGAAAATGCTCAATATCTTGCTAAAGAAAACTCTGACTTCCATAATTCTTGATGGACAGAATATCACTGACATGCTATCAGGTATCAATGCACATATAGTTTTTCATTGAGAATATACTTTTAAAAACCAAATTATTATTATATTTGGAAGAAACAAATACATTTTATATTAGAAACAGAATCCCAGGCATTTTCCAAAACATAATAGCTAAATATTGATATCAACCCAAAAACTGTGTTCTTCTCTAGAGCAGTTATATTTTTCACCATCTTATGGTCAAGATAAATTTTATTTTAGATTTAATCAATATGAAAATATCAAACAGAACTCTTCTTCCTAATGATTTTACTATAATAGAATTTTACCTAAAAAACTATTAGCAAATATTATCACTACAGGTGTCATATAAACATGGATTTGGGGGCTGAGGATGAAGTGGATCTTGATTTGATTGGTTTAGGAAGCCCTCAGGAACTTTTACAAATAAATACTGAAAAACTGTACAATTACAGTTTTATAAAGCCTGGAACTCTGAGACATAACATCAGAGGTAAAATCTGAAACTACATCTTTGTAACAAGATCATCTTTCGATCCAATATACCACACCGACACTCATAAATATAAGTACAAATAAAAATATATTTCCCAATCAAAATTATATCTTAAGATTTTATTTACTTGCTTATTTAACCACATACTCCAAAAGAAATGGGATCTATTTCATTTTAAATTAATAATGCTAAAATGCTTAATAATGTTTAATTTTTAAATACATAAGATAGATTAGTAACAATCTTTTAAGTTGTTACTTAAATTTTCTCTCCTGTACTATATTTTATAAAAATAAAAGATACATAATAAAATTTAAAGAAATTCACTCACCATTTCAGTGGTGTGCCTTCATATTCAAACCATATCTCACTAATATCTTCTTGTCTCATAACCTTCTGAAAATGCTTTTTCACTTTGTCAGTAACCAACGGCAAATAACTTACTCTTGGTAAAAGCAACTGAAATGAAAATTTTTAGAACTGTATTTATTTACTTACTTTTTTAAAGCACTAAATAGGTGTCTGAGTTATAAAAAGAAAAATTATTCCACATTATTTTTTCATCTAATTTTAAATAAATCTGCAATTGTTATTTGCAGATAATAAAAAACTATTATATTTATCATTTTAAGATTTCTGAATAACAAAGAATGAATTAAATTTGTACTTTAGATAATTACACCACAGAAATTATGTATAGAAAATATTTGTGCAACAGTGCACGCAGAATTGGGTAGTTTCAACTTACTAAAACAAGAAATTCCAATAAATCAACAATATTACTATGTGCTATCAGAAACACTGATCTGAATCTATAACATTTCTCAAAATTATTTTTCCCCAAACAAGATAAATACACAATCTAGTCAACATCAAATGATTTCAAAGAGAAAATAGTAAAATTTGAGATGGTTCAGTTTAGTTAAAAAACTTAACTAATGTTCACCATAAAGTTATCATAATACTCTGTTAACAAACCAACAAAATTTATCAGACATCCACTACATGTGGATGTCATTGGAAAAATAGGAAGAGATAAGATACGTCTTTGAATTTAAGTACAGTTGAGAATGTAAAACGAATACCAAAAAAACCCAAAAGACTAAGGAATGGAGAAGTAGGCAGAAAATAGTAAGGACCTAAAAACCAGGCCTAGAGATTGGAAACAAATAATAAATTTTGCATAAGCAATAGTTATGGGTTCATTTGAGAAACGACATCATAAAAACAATATTTTAAAAAATTATTTTAGCAGTTGTATGCAGAGCAAATCATTTTATTTATTTGTTTGTTTATTTGTTTATTTATGCTGAGACAATTGGGGTTAAGTGACTTGCCCAGGGTCACACAGCCAGGAAGTATTAAGTGTCTGAGACCACATTTGAACTCAGGTCCTCCTGATTTCATGGCTGGTGCTATGCAGAGCAAATTAAAAGGTAAAGATAAAAGAGGCAGAAAGACTACTAAAACAGTCTAGGCAGCAAAAGTAAATGATATAATCAATCCAATCACCTTAGTGAAAACTGAGAAAGAACCAGCAGAGTTTAGTGATAACTAGATCAGGTAAACAAAGACGAAATTAAAATCATAGATGAAGGTTTTGTTATGGTCTTAGGCTACCCAGCATCCCATTTATAGTTTGTCACAGGCAACTACTAGTGACTAATGATTCTATTCTTATTTAAAAACTCTACAAGTCTAGCCTGTAGTAGGGTTCATTGGGTTATATTAGGGAAAATCCTTAATATAAGCATTTGGAACTACTATATAGGATAAAAACTTTAGCAGCGATAATGTGAAAGAAAAGAGGATTGATATGGCTTCCTTCCCTTTTTTCAATTTTCAGAAATCTTTAACAAAGTAATGTGTCCTTTTGATGCATGACTTGACATTAAGTTCACTGAATTTTGGCACACTTAATTATCATGAAACTACACATCTCATTAGATAATAAGCATGCAAATAAATAATCCATTTTCCAAGTCTTAATTAAAATTCATAGATTTTGTTTTTGATGTTATTAAATATTTTCAATTATTTATTTTTTCTATCATACTTCCCCACTCCTCACTCCTTAACCCCCCACTCTGGCAAAAAAAGAGAAAACTAATAAAACTGTATAGTCAAGCAAAACAAATTCCCACATTGATCATGTCCAAAAATGTGCCTCATTCTGAATGTAGTCCACATCATGGCTATGGGTAACATTCTTTATCACTGTTCCTCTGTAATAATGTTTGATCATTGTTGATCAAAACTCCTGAGTCTTTCAAATTATCATTTCCTTTCTCTTCAGCATTTCTGCCAGGGAGGGAGAAAAGAGACTAAAATCTTTAGAAACATTATTTTATTAGGATCATTGCCCAATGGAAAACTAATATTGGCGAGAAACTATTTATAGGATTGCAAAGTGCTTAATATAAATCATCTTAAAATTCTAGAATATGTCTTCTTGTTCTCATCCCTGAAACTACGATCTCCAAGGTTCCAAGTGACTAAATTGCTAAATCCAATGCCCATCAGTTTTCATTCTCTTCTACAAATCCTCAGCATTTAACATGGTAGAACACTACCACCTGCTTGATACTCTTTCCTCTGCTTCTGTGAAACTGTTTTATTATTCTCCTGACTCCTTTCCCATTGATGTACCTTCTTTCTCCATCTTAATCGGAGATTTGAGGGTAACTTGGGATCTCAACAGAGATGTATAAGGAGTGTTTCCTAGGGTGGAGAGTAACTTGTACAAAGATAAAAAGAGGAGAGATGGAATACTGAGACAAGAGACCAATTAGGCTAATACAGATGTGTGATGAAGAATAAGCATAATTCTAAAAAGGCTGGCTGGAGTCAATTTGCAGATGGCAATAATGGCTAAGTAGAGCTGAAGTTTACTACTGCTTAGACCAAAGTCCAGGACAAGAACTTAGAAGAGTTCAGACCAAAATACAACAACAATCAGACTTTGCCCTATACCAGAATACTTTGGGACCAATGAAACCTTGTAGATTCTCAAGGTGAGCTGCATCAGATAGCTAAAAATAATGCGCTACTCAACATCCCAAGAAAACTACAGGTTCATCCTAGACCTTTCCTACAAAAATACACATGACCCAGCCTTAACCTAGTCAGGAAATTGGGCTAAAGAACAATTTTAAAAGGAATCCCCTATAGAAAACCATTATGATGAAAGAAATCCCCTATAGAAAACCATTAGGGTGAAAAGAAATACTTAAGACACAATCCCAGAAAAGAATGACTCCAAAATAAGGAAAACCTCAAAGAAAAAAAAAAAAAAAAGCAAGCCTGGGGACAGATTCAACTAGAATTTCTGGATAAGATAAAGCAAGATGTTTTGTTTTCTGTCAAGGGAGCTAAAAGTGTTTTTATAAATTAAATATGAGTGCTTGAGGGGAAAAAAAATAGAAAAGAAATGAGAACTACAGAAGAATTAGAAAGCTAATTAACAGCTTTGCCCAAGCAACAAATTCCCTGAAATAATATTAGAATGTACCAAACAGAAGTCAATGACTCCATGAAAAAAAAATGTGAATGGGAAAAAAAATTTAAGTATCATTGGATTTCTGGAAAGCCTACAAGAGATCTTAAAAGAAAACTCCCCAGACTTCTTAGAACCAAATGGATACAGAAAGATCTAGCTATCACTGCCGGAAATCCCCCAAATGAAAATCCCTAGGAACATTATTAAAAAAAAAAATAGTGTGAGCAGTCGGAAATAAAGAGTTTAATTACATAGGAGACATAATTTAAATCATACAAGATTTAACACCCACCACTATGAAGAAGCAGAGTTTGGAACATGATATTCCAGATGGCAAAAGATAATAGGCTTTTAGTCAATAATAACTTACAAAAATAGGTAACTCAGAAGTATGGGAACTCATAAAGTTACCTAAATAAAAATAACAAAATTAATTTCAATTTCTGCTATTGATTTCTTTAAGAAAGAAATGGGCTTAGACCTTACATAGCCATAGAAAAATATTCTTCACCTAACAAAGTAGTTCTAGCTGAAAACTAAATGACTACTGTTAAAGAGATTTTTGTTCTATAATGTTAAACCAAAACTTTATTAAAACAAAACATTTTTTTCATTTAATATGTCTAGGGGCACTGGAAGGCAAAGAGGGAAAGGGAAGGACTATGCCAGTTTGGACATTTCCTTTACTAGGGTAGAAAATACTTAATTTAGAATCTTAAATTAATAAAAAATGTTTCTGGCAGAATTACAACTAAAACTCAGAATAAATGTGTATGTATATGTGTTTCATATTACATATATTTTATGTGTATGTACCAATACCACTAACAAACTTACATAATAAGGTTCTGCTTCTCTTTCAGTTATCTCATCCTGATAGAGTGTAAAACAGGTTGGTATTCGTCCAAACCACACATCTCGAAGCACATCTTTGTCATCTGTCATTCTTCCAGTGGATAAGGCAGCACATACAGACTAAAGTTTTTCTTTGACCAAAGATACACTGAAAATAGAGCAAAGAGAATAAATGAGCCAAATCTCTATAAAAATATATAAAAACACCAAATAGTAAAGAAGAATCTTCACAGGAAGAACACCAATGCACAGAAGTTATTCTCTCCTAAGGACATCAACATACTTTAGTGAAAAAACAGCTCAGCAAATTTTCATTGCCAAATAATCTGCTATTATTTATTTAGAGACAAAAAGAGTAAACAAACCCAGTAGTGTACTACAAAAGTAATTTAACTTCTCTGGCTCTCAGTTTCCTTATT
This sequence comes from Myrmecobius fasciatus, assembly GCA_023553655.1. Classification (NCBI taxonomy): domain Eukaryota; kingdom Metazoa; phylum Chordata; class Mammalia; order Dasyuromorphia; family Myrmecobiidae; genus Myrmecobius; species Myrmecobius fasciatus. The sequence goes on along the minus strand of JAJPUD010000803.1, from coordinate 409,044 downwards.
TATAAAACTGATGATGTTGGAGTAAATGGCTTCTAAGGTCCCTTCCAGCTCCAAATCTAAGAACATTGTCTATAATCCATAGCATATGTGCATGAATCAAATAATAAACGCAAAAATAAAGTAAGAATTCATTCTCTTAGCCTTCCTTCCTGTGTATAATTGGCTATTGGCTGACAAGTTTAAGGTGACTTACTTTTTTTTTTTTTTTTGCTTTTTGTTGAGGCAATTGAGGTTAAATGACTTGCCCAAGGTCACAGAGCTAGGAAATGTTAAAGTGCTGAAACCAGATTTGAACTCAGGTTCTCCTGACTTCAGGGTTGGTGCTCTAGCCACTGCACCACCTAGCTGCCCTAAGGTGACTACTTTCAAGAAGATAACAATGCTAACTGGAGATACACACACACACACACACACACACACACACAATTTCTGATATCTTTAATTTTGAAAAGTCATAATAACACCTTATTTGTAACATTTTCTGCATTTATGTCTTTTCTTCTTTTCTTGGGAAAAGGAACCACATTTTATATTGCTTGATATGTTGCAGTGCCTGAACAAAAGTAATCACTCAGGGAAAAAATTGCTAATTAATTTAGCTGATCAAATAGAAAAGGAAACATAAATTAAATGGGGTTAAAGTATCAAATGATAGATTTAAGAAAACATTTTCTAAGTACAGTGGCAGAAAGGGAATTTGATACAGTAAACAAAGAACTGAACTATGAATCTTATTGATCTAATCACAGACATCAAAATTCTCAATTCTTTCACATATACAGAGAATAATTGCTTTATGACAAGAACACGTTAAAAAAAAAAACACCACACAACTTAACAATAATCACATAAATCACTAGAAATAACCAAAGCTATACTTTTCCATTTTCTGAACACTTGGTTTTAGGGACTTTTGGGAAACACTAGTGGCCAAAAATCTAACTCAAAAATATATATTTAAAAAGTAACATCAACTTTTTTCTTATTCAGAGTGTTTAGCTTTACTCCCTCTAAAAAACCAATGGAAAGTATCCTAGATAAGGAATGAGACAACATGAGTTCTGCCACTTATTATATACCCCAGCTTCTTAAATTGTGGTTCGCTATGCCTTGTGGGATCTCATAACTGTACACCTATTTTATATACCTATATACTTAGAGTCACCTAAAGATTTCTTGATTCTTTTTTTTTTTTTTTGAGGCAGTTGGGGTTAAGTGACTTGCCCAGGGTCACAGAGCTAGAAAGTGCTAAGTGTCTGAGACCAGATTTGAACTCAGGTCCTCCTGACTGACTTCAGGGCTGTCTAACCACTATGCTACCTAGCTACCTCTACATAAAAATTTCTCAAGCAAAAAGGGGTCATGAGTGGAAAAAGTTTAAGAAGCCTTGTATTCTACTAACTACTAATTATCATCATTTTAGAATAGGGCTATTTATAACCAATGCTTTTTCTCCTAAAAACATTGCGGTAAGGAAATAGGAAAAATATTAATAGCAATTGAGGAAATTTCAAAATAATTCATTTTATGATATAAGAAACAGAAAGATGAGAGAATTGGGTTATTTTACAGTTTATAAGTTACCTATAGAAGGACTATGATGCAAAACAAGTAAATCTCAAACAACTTGTATCACTAAAATCAAATTAGCTATTGATTTATGCCTACTTACTATTAAAAGAAGTTAATGGTGGTGAAAATATAAGCAAAGATAGTTTATATCAAGATAAAAGGAGGTTAAATGAGGGTCTGAACTTGTTGAAACATTTTTTCCTCCTCAAAAGAGTGGTTTGAGCCATAATTCACTAGCTCCTGAACAAGTTCAAAAAATTGGTAGAGGTACCAGGGAGAAGGGGACAGCACTGGATCATAAAAGCTATGGAACACAATGAATCAGTGGCAGTACTGGGACTAAGTAATGATGTATATAAGGTTTCCACTGAAACCTTTCTTTTAAATTTATGCCCTCTTATAACTGCTAAATACAATAGTCCTTTTTAAGGGGAAAGGAAAGGAACAAGTATGTTCCAGGTTCTTTACAAATGTTATTTCATTTTATCCTCATTTTATAGTGAAGAAAATTGAAAGAGACAGAAGTTAAATCATTTATCAGTAGTTAAGTGCCTGAGGCTGTATTTGAATTCAGGTCTTCCAGACTAGGGCTGATGCTCTGGGTTACTGTATCATCTAGCAGCTTCATCCTTTTGGACCTCTCTGCAACCTGGCATTGTTGATCACCCATTCATTTTGATCCCAATGGCTTTTTTTTTTTTTTTTTTTGTATTTCTCTTATCTAGACTGACCTTTTTCAGCCTCCTCTTTGTTAGAGCACATTTATACTTTGCTTAATTATGACTATACCAGATCATAGGATTGTGCTGAGCCAGAGAATCATGTCAACTTTATTTGTTCTCTCAATATTCACATAGGCTTCCATATTTTTCAATTATTGTTTCTCTGCAGATGACTCCCAAATTACATATCCAGTACTATCTTTTTCCTAAGCTCATACACTCCAGAAGCCAGCTCACACCTAGATATGTCTTTGTCCTTATGATCCCTTCCTTTGATTGGTGTGTTTCTGCTAAAATCTCCCTGTGAAGAAGTACTAAATTATCTATGCTCACTTCTCCCTTCTCAGTTTTTGATTCTCTTTCAGACTTTTTATCCTTAACAAAGGTACCATTTATGTATTGTCTTCCCTATTACAATGTAAGTTCCCTAAGAGTAAGGGTTTTTATTTTTAAAATTTTTTTTTTTGGGGGGGGGGTTGTTTGTATTATATTCCCAACATTTAGCACAGTGCCTGGTAAATACTTTATCTGAGTTGTATTTTGTTGGAGGAAAAAAAGGAGACCATCTATTGAAATCTATTGAAAGCTTTCTCTTTTCCTTTTCCCCTTATTTCACTTCACTCAAACACCCCCCCCCCCCCCGCACTATCTCCTTCATTTGTCTCACATGAAGAGGTAGTCCTCTTCACTGCCAACATTAACTTCTCTATGTGAACAAGTGACCCTATTCTATTATGTATTATAAACATGTCCATGTCTCCCCCATATCCTCCAAAAACCCTCACTTAATCCGTTAATCTATCCAGCTAGTTAAACTCCATAAGAAGGCAATCTACAACATAAGTCTCTCTTTCTATTCCCCTCATTCTCTTCTTAACTCTTTTCAGTCTGGCTTCTCTTTTCATCATTCAACTGAAACTTTTCTCTCCAGTTATTAATGATCTCTCAATTGTCAAATCTAATGACCTTTTTACAGTCCTCATCTTTTTGACTTCTCTGCAGACTTCTAACCACTGTTAATCACCCTGTTCTCCTTGATATCTAAGTTTTCATGATATTATTAACTCCTGTTTCTCTTCCTATCTGTCTGACCATTGACTGTATCCTTTCCTAAATCTTCATCCAGGTCAATTCCACTAATCCTTGGTTCTTTCCCAAGCTTTCTTTTTTCCTTCAACGCTATTTCACTTGCTGAGCTCAACAGCTCTCATGGATTCAGTTTTCATTTTTATGTATGATTCTCAGATTTTCTTGTCCAACTTAACCTCTCTCCCAACCCCTCTAATTTCACATATCAAAGTGTTTTTGATCATCTTAAATACATCCAAATTTTAATGCACAATCAATCCCTTCAAGCTCTCTTTCCTCTTCCTAACTCCCTATTACTGTCAAGAGTATCACCATCCTCCTACTCACCCAAGGTGATCACTAACTCTTCACTTTCACCCCCCATATTCAACAAAACACCAAGTCCTGTCAATTTTATCTTCACAACAACTCTCACATATTTTTCCTTCTCTTGACACACCCCTGGATCCAGGCCCTCAATATTTTACACCTTAACTACTGCAATAGTCTGATGGTTCACGTCTCTAAAGAAGTTTTTCCACTATAGTCCATCCTCCACTCAGCTGTCAAATTGGTCTTCCTAAAGAACTAAAGCTGAGTGTGGCCATGCCATCCCCAGTGTCTTCTTTTCATCTATAAGACAGAATATAAAAATAATTTATTTGGTTTTTAAAACCCTTCAAAACTTGATCCCTTCCTACCATTTCTGTCTTCTTATACTAAAATGTTGTCCAAAGACTGCCATCTGATGACAATAGCCTCCTCAATCTTTCTCCAATATCATATTCCATCTTTCAACTCCAAGTGATTCCAGTGGTTCTTCCTCCTCCTTCCCCCATACCTGGAAAGCTCTCCTTTCCAGCTACTTTGGCTTCTTTTAAGTCCCAACTAAAAGAAGAGTAAACCTAGGGGCAAGTCATTTAACCTATTTGCCTCAATTTCCTTATCTGGAAAATCCCATCTTCTACAAAATGACTTCTTAGTTCTTAATCTTATTACCTGTCCTCAGAGATGATTCCCAATTTATCATCTATATATGTGATTTCCATATTGTCTCCATTGACAGTCTCCACAGACTGTCAATTTTGTCTTTTTGTAACCTCAGCATTTAGCACATAGCACATAGTAGGCCCTTACCAAATGCTAGTTGGCTTGACTTTTTCTTCCTATCAAAACAAACAAAACCAAATCTATATTTAGTTATTTATTATTGCTGTACCAGGATACAATGTAGCACTTGTGGTTTTCTCCTTCAGCTCTAAAGCTATTATCCTCAAAAGAGCAAAAGTGGAATGGCTTTTACTAGGTTCTCCTTCATAAGGATTCTACAAAGAAGAAAAGGCTTGGTGGATAGGAAAACTTTTTTTTCTAGTACTGGCTGGACTAGAATGGCCTGGCTTCTAAGATTATAAACCTGAAGTTCCCTGCCACTTCTGGGAGTTATTTGGTGTGTGAAAATGATTTGGTCCTTCAGAAGTATCATGGGGACCAGGAAAAAATAAGAAACACCTAGTTTTCCCAGTAGCTTGCATACACAGGGATGAATGATCCAGTATCTTTAGAACCACTAATGAAATCGAGAAAAAAATCCAGGGAGTCCCCTCCCATCCCAACTAAATGTGAATAAACAAGAGAACAGAATGTCAGGGATTTAAGGAGCAGTTCTATGATTAGCTTTAGATCTAGGAACGCACCCAGAGTATCTAGGACTCGGGACGACCAGGGGTTTCTCCCACAACAGTAGTCAGTTAGAAAAATACAAAAGCAGCAGGGACAGAGAACACACCTATCTCTGCCACACCCTCTAAGAAGGGTGTCCTACAACCAACCTCACCCAGGCCTCCGGGACGGCCCCACCTCCAAGCACCTTTCAGGACTGTAGAGACAGGCTTAGTACCTCCACCCCCACCCCCATCCCCACTCTCCCAGCCATAGCTCCCCCCTGAAGGGCCCAGGTCAAAAGTCTTCCCGGTCGCTCACATCCCGCACCCCCACCTCGGAACACTCCCCCCTCGCCAGGATTTTCCCGCTCCACACAACAGGGAGGAGGGCGGGGGCACCGTTTCCCTTTCCTACGTCCCGCCTCCTCCCCCCCCTCGACTAGAATGTTTCGGATCAGGTAGAAACAGGAAACCCCAAGGGGGGGGGGGGAGAAGGTTTGAGAAGAAGCAGAGAACAGGGACAGTTACCTGAGACCCTGACCGGTGAGGGCTATCGCAGCGGCGAAAGACACAGGAATAGGGTGAGTGTTAGTTACGGAGTCCCCCTCCCTGAGGGCCACTTCCGTATTTGGGCTCTCCCGGAAACTCCGAGGTTCACACCGGCAAAGCGACAGTCCAGACCCGTCAGGCCCCCACTGCGGCTCCAGTTCGTGGCGGCGCAGGGAGATGATGTCATGGACCACGTGGCCTGCTGGGCGGTTCTCTTGCCGGAGGGGGCGGGGCTCGGAGCGGAGAGCAAACGGTCCCAGGGGATGTAGGGCAGTGCCAGCCAGTGCCTTTGCCTTGACCTCATAGGTCGTCCTCCGCGAGCCACGCCCTGGGCCACCTCACTCTTTTTACTCCTTGGATTCGCCCTTTACGGCCAGTGGAGGAGATGCCCACCTGTCCACCCGGCAGCCGCATGTTCCCACCTCCTCCTCTGTCTTGGCTCCTTAGGGATCCTTACTGGGTGGTGGGGGTGGCGCCGAAAGTTAGAAAATTCCCAAATGGACTGAGGAAAAAATTTTTGAAGTAATGAATGAGTTCGCTTCCGAAAGAGGCTTGGAGCTAGCTAAGGAGGGTAGACGTGCGTATGTGACTATGCCTATATGTATTTTCGTATATATATGGATATATGTACATAAATATGGATAGTGTCTCAAATGGGATCGTCTAGAGGAGATGAGTGAAAAAACGACTGAGCAGAAATATGTATGTATGCATACATTGCTGCCTTTGACTTATGTGCATGTTGGTGTACATATACATATATATGCGGGACTTTTTGTTTGTGCGTAATCTAGCTGTGTCTGATTTTGATCCTTACTTTGGCCCAATGAAGCTTCAAGTTTCTCTAGCATTACCCAAGAGCTGGGGAAACTCCAGGTGCTGACAATTTGACCAGTGAAGAGCAGGCCACAGCTCTATAAAGTAGTCTGGGATGTTAAGTGACTTGCCCTTGCAAATATAGCCAGAGGCACAACTTGATCCCAAGTCAATGCAAGATCATTTTTCCAGATTATCTTTCAAGTTTATTTGATCCCTATATCAAAGAACAAACAGGCATTAATATAAGTACTGATAATGATTCTTATGGCTAGGTACAGTGTTGGAGTTGGGAAGATATTCATATTGTTATATGAAAATCATTTAACCTCTCAGCCTCAATTTTCTCACCTGTAAAATGGGGGAAATAGCTACTTCAAAGCGTTTTTGCGAAGATGAAATGAGATAGTATATAAGAATTGCCTTGCACACCTTTTTGGAAAATTAAACTTGAATGTAATTTATTGTCAACAAGCATTTGTTAAGCAATTTTGTGCTAGGCAGTATTAGACACTGGAAATATAAATACACCAGAAAAACAATTCCTACCCTCAAGAAGTTTATATTCTAAGTGGGGAAGACACATAAAAATGAAGCAGAAGGGTAGAGGAGGTGATGACATGAAGGCATCAGAATCTGACACTGCTTCTATTTCTTCTCCCTCTATTTGCCAGGGTTCCAGACTGGCATTGTGAGGTGTCTGAAAAGAATTTACAGGCTTGGACCCATCTCCAAGTCAAGGGGCAAAGTTTACTATAATTGTAATGTTAACTAAAGCAGGCTAAGTTCCAAAAGAAATTAGCAAAGAACCAGGGACAAGAAGATAAATTTATAGGAAAGAGAAATTAGGTGCTTCATGTCACTGATATGCTAATTTTATGATTTAGAAGTAGAGTTGAGAAGTGGTCTGGTTTTGACTTTGTGTGCAGGTGCAATACCCATAATTCTCTGGGCAGAGCTCAAGAGAGGAACCTTCCAGAGATGTGTTTTTAGGCGTGAACCATCATTTGGTCAAGTGATGGATACCCGCATCTCATTGTTGCTCATCAATCTCAGAAACTCTCTTACCACTGACCAACAGACTGCTAGCTGACAGCCTGCAATATTTATAGCCATAGCATCCTGGTCATATAGAGTGAACTGGGGTAGGATAACCTAGGGAAACAAATACATCATTTCACCTACATCCTACTCAAGACCAGAAGGCTTTAGGGTTATTGCTACATCTCCCCTAGAAGTTGCACCACATCAGTGGGACCAGATGCCTTGATCTTAGGTGTTCTGCAATTTTTTTTTTTTATATTAAGCTTCAAGCCAGCTTTTTCACTCTTCTTTCATCAAGAGGCTTCTTATGCCTTTTCATTCATCTGTGTATCTGAGATTGTTGATGTTTTTACTGGCAATCTTAATTCCAGTTTTTGATTAATCCAACCTGACATTTTGCATATAAGTGAAAATGACAACATACAGCTTTGTTGTACACCTTTCCCAATCTTAGACTACTCAGTTATTCCATGTTCAGTTCTAACTGTTGCTCCTTGACTCGCATATAGCTTTCTCAGAAGTAAGATGATCTGGTACTCTCATCTCTGAGGACTTGCCACATTTTGCTGTGATCTACATAGTCAAAGGTTTTAGTGTCAGCCCTTAGAACAAAGGATAAAAAAAAAAAGGAAAAAAAAAACAAATCAGTAAAACTAACACATCAACTGAGTCTGGAAGTAAAAACAGTGTTTTTCACCACTGCAAGGAAGAGAAGGAGGTGCATTTTCTCATTCTTTCTTTAGATACAAGCTTATTATTTTTATATTTATGTTGTTACAATCATTATGCATATTATTTTCTTGATTAGTTCACTCAGCATATGTTCATATGTATCTCTTCATGTACTCTGAATTCTTCATATTCATTATTTTTTATAGTACAGTAATGTTCTGTTATATTCATGTACCACAATTTGTTTAGCCATTTTCCATTCAATCTAATTTCAGTTCTTTACTACCCCAAAATATGTGTGCCAGGAAATTCTGTTCCCCATACATGCAAGTATGTATTTTGTGCTGAGTCATGTTGCCTTTATTATTTGAAAGACAAAGCTTCAGGTGGACAGTAATATAGTGAGAGCAATTTTCAGACTTTCAGTGTTGCCTTATCCTGGTTTTGCTAAATGGTGCTTTGCATTAGGGCATTGTTTATAGTAAACACAATAAGATCCTATTTATATTCAAATCAATCATTGCTGATCATCTTAGCTGACATTTATATAGCACTCAAGATTTGCAAAGCATTTTGTGTACATTATGTCATTTGATCTTTTCAATAATTCTTTTGAGGTAAGTGCTCTTACAAGAAAAAAAGCTCTAAATAACACAACAATTAAATGTCTTAGAAGGATTCAAACCCAGAGCTTCCTGACTTATATTCTCTGAGTCCACTAGCATATCCTCCCTGATAATAGAAGTACAGTTAACTGGACATTAGAATGGTGTTGTCTTTACTGCTTTCATCTTTTTCCATATAGCTGAACCTTTGGTTCATTCTGCCAAGTTTCAAGATTGTGTTTCTAATTGAATTTTTACAGTCCAATGACATCCTTCTATCTTCTTGGTTCCATGACCTTCTGGGGTCTTTTCACACAACAAGCTGCATAGAATACATGTTCTTCTCTTAATTTGTCATCTGGTCCCCCAGAGAAGTTATCACATCATTCTTTCAGTTGTATACTGGATGGCTATAAGGTTTTACACTGTTCTGTTCTGAATTAACCTTATTGTGCAGTTATCATTTTAGGGAGCACTTTATGTTTAATTATTTCTATCCTAATCTTCATGATTACTTTCTTACTACTTAACATTGAATAGATGCAGCTAAAAATCTTCTAGGCAGCTTTGTCTTTTCTTGCAAGGTCTTTGTAAATGTGGTTATATTGGCAGAGTCAATGATGATTTAAGTATGTATGCTCCATTCTTTTCTCAATCTTCAAAGTGGATAAAGTCCCTTGTGGGCATTATTCATTTTTCATTTATTCTCTTTTATCATGGTTAATTTCCCATGCTGTAAGCTTTCATCTTTCTACAGCTATTGAAATTTTTCTTAGAACTCTAAGATGATTCTTTCAAACAAAATACAATCATTTGGAGAAACAAATGCAAGATATTCAGCAATGAATCTAGTTTTTACATTGAGCTCAATATATGAGAGAATACTAACTTGCGTGGCCATGTACATTTTAGGAGCATTAATATTCTTTTTTGAAAATTATTTAGTGTTGTGGGAAAACTGGGACATTCAAGTATTGTTGATGGAGTGGTGAATTGATCCAGCCATTCTGGAGAACAATTTGGAACTATGCCCAAAAGGCTATAAAACTATATGTACCTTTTGATCCAACAGTGCCTCTATAGGTCTGTATCCCAAAGATATCATAAGAGAGAAAAAAGGATCCATAGAATGTTTGCAGCAGCCCTTTTGTAGTGCAAGGAACTGGAAATTGAGTGTGCATCCATCAATTGGGGAGTGGCTGAATAAGTTATGGTAAATGAATGTAATGTAATATTATTCTATACAAAATGATGAACAAGCTGGTTTCAGAAAAGCCTGGAAAGACTTACATGAACTGATTCCAAGTAAAGAGAGCAGAACCAAGAAAATTGTATACCGTAACAACAAGATTATGTGATGATCAACTGTGATGGACTTTGCTCTTTTCAACAATGAGATGATTCAGGGCAATTCCAATAGACTTATGATAGAAAGTGCCACCTGCATCTAGGGAGAGAACTAAGACTGAATGTGGATCAAAGCATAGTATTTTCACCTTTTTGTAGTCGTTTATTTATTTGGTTTTTGCCTTTCTCATGATATTTTCCCTTTTTGTTCTGATTTTTTTTTGTGCAAGATAACAGATATGAAAATATGTTGAGAAAGAATTACGCGTTTAACCTGTATCAGATTGCTTGCTATCTTTGGGAAGAGGAAAAGGGGAAAAATTTTGGAACACATGGTTTTGCAGAGGTGAATATTGAAAACTATCTTTACATGTATTTGGACAAATAAAATATTATGCAAAAATTATTTAGAAGGCAGTGATTTGGTAAAATTCAGCAAATGGTTTGATTTCCCATTTTAGAAAACTAATTTTAAAATAGGATATAGTTTGGTAGCATTTCATAAACTCTCAGATAATTTTCTATTTACATATACAGAAAAGAATCTTGAGAAATGTGCCATTTGGAGATTTATCAGGAAGTTTTCTTTTTCATAACATTTCTGAAGCCTCATTTTAAAATGTTTTCTTTCTTTTTTTAATTAAAGCTTTTTATTTGCATAATGTATATATGGGTAGTTCCTCAGCATTGATCTTTACAAAGCTCTCTGTTACAAATTTTACCCCCAGTACCCTCCCCTCCCCTAGATGGCAGGAAGTCCACTACATGTTAATAATGTTAAAATACTTGACAAGTTGTTGTGCAAGAAAAATCCTATCTACAAGAAAAAAAAATCAGAGAAAGGAAACATAATGCAAGCAAACATCAATAGAGAGCATGAAAATGTTATGTTGTGGTCCACATTTCATATCCCTCTCTCTGGGTGTATATGGCTTTCTTCACTGAACAATTGGAACTGGTTTGAGACATTTCATTGTTGCAGAGAGCCATGTCCATCAGAATTGATCATCATATAGTATTGTGGTTGCCGTGTATATTGATCTCCTAGTTCTACTCGTTTCGCTCAGCATCAGTTCATGCAAGTCTCTCCAGGCCTCTCTGAAATCGTCCTGCTGGTCGTTTCTCACAGAACAATAATATTCCATAACATTCATATACCATAATTTATTCACCCACTCTCCAATTGATGGGCATCCATTCAGTTTCCAGTTTCTAGCTACTACAAAAAGGGCTGCCACAAACATTCTTGCACATGTGGGTCCCTTTCCCTCCTCTAAGATCTCTTTGGGATATAAGCCCAATAGAAACACTGCTGAGTCAAAGGGTATGCACAGTTTGATAACTTTTTGAGCATAACTCCAAGTCATTTTTAAATGTTAAAGAAGAGCAAGCATCACTGTCTAAGAATTAAGAGACCTGGACTCTGATCTTAGAGCTGGCACCCTTAACTACAGGACCTTGAACAAATCACTTGGTCCCTTAGGGCTTGAACATCCTCAACAATAAAATGACAACTTTGGCTAGGCTTGATAAATCCTTAAATTCTTTTTAGCTTAAAATATAGGATTCATTCAAAGCGACTATTCTATAGATGAAGTAGAAAAGGTAAGTCTTTGTCATTATACTTGGTTGCCACTAGATGTCAGAATTCATCTACTGGATAGTCCTTTGTGACAACATTTAATTTACATAGCCTGGAATGATAAAATATAGAGATCATTAATTCCCAACATGGTGTCTTTGATTATCTTGACAATATTTTCAAATCTTGAAAAAAAAACCTTTAAACATTTAATTTTAATTGATTTGTATTTGAGAAATAAATGCATGTTTTTAGAAGGATGATAAAGTAATAAAATTTTCAAAAGTAGACAATTTTAGCTAGAGAACAATAGCAAATAAAGATTTACAATGAATTATAGTCTGGCCCCCTTAATATCTACTTCTCAGGTAGGGCTCTCAAAATTGTATAATTATTTTTAAAAAACAAAAACAATCTTCCCAAAGTAAAGTGTATAGCCACTTGGTCTTAAGATCTCCTATCTAAATTTTATTTCTATTAATGTTTGCTTTATGTAGTTTGTTTTTAAATGCATCATATTGACAACTTTTTATTTTACATAAAATACATTTACCAAATATATCCATTTCTTCTCCCCTTCCCTCCCCAGAGCCATCCCTAATAAGAAAAAAAAAAAAAGGGTGGAGAAAAAAAGTAAACAGGTCAGCAAAACTAATCTACATAGACTTAGAAGATTAGAAATATGGACTTTCTGAAGGTCACAGAATCTTGAATTCTACAAGAAGAGGCCTCTTTTTCAAACTGGATTTGTTTGAGAATCCCTTCTGCAACATTCCAAATAACTGATCATCTAACTTCTGCTTGAAGACTTTCAATGAGGTTTCACTATCTCCTGAGGCTCTCCATTTAATAATAATGACAACAGTAACAACAAAATAGCATTTATGTAGTGTTTTACAAATATTTCATTTTATCCTCAGAATAATTCGGGAAGGTAAGTGTTAATATATATATATATACATACATATATACATATATATATATATATTTTTTTTTAAGGGAAGAGGCAACTGAAGCAGATGAAGATGACTTGCTTAGTGTCACATAGCTAGTTAAGGGTCTGAAACTATATTGTAACTAGGTTTCTTTGACTCCCACTATCTTCTGGACCACCTACCTGCCAAATTAAAAAGAACCAGTGAAAAAGCCACAGGTTGGAAGACAAGCACTGCAAAGATTATGCCCTAGCACAAAAGAATAAGATGGCAACTTGGTTTTGGAGATAGATAGGCTTGTATTTGAAAAAGAGAGCCATTCAAAGCGGAGAGGGGCATGGAATAGGAGGTAATAGGTCACAGAAGCTCAGGTAGTAGGTGTCCAGGAAGAAGAAATTAGGTCAGGAGAATGTAGACTTGTCTCCTTTACAAATAAAGTATCAGATTAAGGTGCAGAGGAAAATGAATGCAGGTGTAATTCATCACTTAAAGATTTATCTGAAAAGCCCTGAATAGCCCGAGTGGGAGTGTTGAGAGTTAGGGAGAGAGAGAAACCATGAAGCAGTATAGTCAATTACAAGGAATTAAATTGAAGCAAAGAGAGAGCCTCAATAATCCACAGTCAAAGTCAGTAACATTAAGTACTACTATGTGCCAGGTACTGTGCTAAATGCTGGGGATACAAAGAAAAGTTCTCAAGAAGTGCAGCAAATGGGATAGACAGCAAGCAAACAACTATGTACAAATGAGGAATCATTTAAAATCTTGGGTTCTATGTTGTCCCATGCCTCTGCTCTTTAATTTAGTCAACAAAAAGGCAGAATTACAGTATTTGGTAATAAAATATTCATCTTCTATAATAAGTCTCTCCATGAAAATAAAATTATAACATGACAATGATAACCACTTCTGTAAGTTACTAAGAAAAAAATTACTTTCCTTTTAATCTTTTCCAGAATATAGAAGTTCAGTGTCAGTGGAAGGAAAAAAATTTGGACAAATCTGGATTTCAAGTGGGTAAAGAATGGGTTAAAGAGGTGAAATGAAGGAATAACATACATGTAACAAAAATACAGGGTGTCCCAAAGGCTTACTGCAATTTTAAACTTTAAAATCTTAACAGGTATAAGCCTTAATAACTTAAGCCTGCCCTAAGACTTTTGGGACACCCTATAGGAAAATCATGACTTTTCCTAACACAACAAAATAATGTAAATGTATTTCCTTCTTTTCATAATATTTCTCTGTTGATTTTTTTTGTGTATATAACATTTTTGCATATATAAGAATAATGGATTTAGAGTTAGTCATATATTTGTGGCTCTGGCATGATAAGACAAACTCATTGAGTTTCAGTTTCCTTTTCTTTAAAATCAAATTTTAACTAGATGACATCAAAAGTGCCTTCTCAGTTAAAATCTATGATCCTATAATCTTGTGATTCCATATTCCTCTCCCCAGTGAATCTTTTTTTATATATATAATAAAGATTTTTAAAAAAAAGCAAGAAAGAGCAATTTGAGCCTATTAATTTGGTAATCAATTACAATGGCACTGAAGTTGGATCTATTAACCAGTACATTAGTAAATACAGTACAGTGGAAAGAGTTTTACCCTAGAGCCAGAGAACTTGGATTCAAATCTCACATCTGATGATTATGACCCCAGTGATCTTAGGGAAGACAGTTCACTTCCTTCATATGTAAAATGAGAGAAATGGGCTTCTAAGGCCTCTTCCTATTCTAGATCTATGATCCTCTAAGTAGCTGGTATTCTCCAGAGCTATACCCAACACGCTACAGATAGTATCCTATTTATATGGGGTTGGGGGACAGAGAAGTGAGAGCAGAAGGAAGAACAGGAGTCCAGGACCGGTGAGGGGTGAGGAGGCCTGACCAGAATTGAGAGGAAGAACATGTGAGGCATGGATATGGACAGGCCTAGGCTGGCTGAGGTGAGACTTGCAGAACCCATAGTGCCCATGTGCAGCAGACCAAAACACTGGGTAATGGGTGGAAATTTCTGTTTTCACTTTGAAATAGTTATTTTTTAGGGTCTTGCTTTGGGGAGGGGAGGCCAGAGCAAGAGAGTACAATACTGTACAGTAAAGTTAACATAGGTATTTTTTTGGTTTTTTGGAATGCAGATTTCAGAATTTTTTACATAAATATAAATTTATATATATAATGCAAATGTGCATAGAGAATTGTATTTCTGAAAATCATGTCCAAGATCTGATTTTATTGGTTGAATCTCAATTATCCTTTAGAAAATAGCTAAAAACATCATAAACAAAAGTCAATATATTGGGGAATGGGAGTGGGGAGAAACCCTCATTTAAACCAAATACTGAAGTGAAATGACTGATCTAATCAATCAAAAAGAGTCATTTAGGGCAGGCTATGTAGCCATAACCTTGAACATTAGAGTGTTCTAATTATGAAAGGTGGTAATAAACTAGATTTTTCCGTATATAAATTACTACCAAGTAATAAATTAGGCTTTTGAAGCTGGCTTCCTAAAGCACCATTTGTTGTGTTACGGCTGTAGTACATTAAATGATGCCCTGAAAAAAATTGTGCAACATAGAAAGGAAGAATCAACACAGAATATTGCTTATGTTTACCCTATGTGTGAGTTGCACAATCTAATTAGCCTGGCATTTAAAAAGATTGGCATTCTCATTCCCTCACGTTACAATTAAATTTTCTCTTACACGGAGGTCTTTCACCTTGTCCTACCCTCCAACAAGAGAATTGTACCATATGCACTTATCATTATTTTTAATGAATGATGGGTAGTCTATGCTTAAGCTATGTGGCATGTAAATGTCATCTTTCACACTTTCAGTATAGCATATCATCTAAAAATTTGAATATTTTAATACTTCAAGGTTGGATGTTGATCCAATCTAGTTATTAGACTAAGCTTGAATTATTCCTTTCAGGGAAAGAGAATAATCAATAGTGGACTGAAACATTGTCCTTAGTAATAAAAGTGAGATCATTACATGCTTGAGTAAATGGATGAAAAAAATGAATGAATGGAAAAGCATTTATTAAGTGCTTACTATGTGCAAGAAGCCTACAGTATACAAATAGTCTAGACTATCAAAAGACTCAAATTCCAATGGAGGAGGCAAGACATGGCAGAGAGTTGAGGTACAGGGCAGAAAGTAAGGGATGGCAATAGGACCTTAGGGAATATCTAAATAAAACCTATTTATTTTATAAATGTAGAATCTAAAGTTAGAAAGGTAAGTTGAGTGCACAAAGTCTCACAAGTAGTAAGTGGCTGAACTTTGAATCCAGATTCTCCTTTGACTTCAAATCTAGAATTCCTTTTATTCAGTCAAATTCTAGAGAGAGTACATATTTAATTGCTCATTGTTTTACAAATCCAACACAAAATGTCAACTTATCTAGTGTAGTAAATAAAAGGGCATAAACTTAAATATGGAAATAAAAGATCATATGGAAAACACTATGAATACTCAAGAAAACGCAGTTGTAGCACTATACTATGCTGTAGTTTTTCAGTTAAATTCAAAGTAGTAGTATAACATGAAAGGCCTAAACTTTTCTATTCCCAGCAGTCACTGGGTTTCTGTCTTATCATCTTCCTGTTTCATGCCTTCTTCTCACCTCTGCATATATGAAAAAATACTTTTAACTCACCTATGGCAATATTAGACAACATTCCTACAAAACAGCCTAAAGTTTCTAAAAAACATAGGATATTTATTTGGGGTATTAATCATTAGTGATTAGCCACCAGTCTCCACGAGTACCATTTTTTAATCCTTGAAGTGGTTTGATCTCAGTTTCTCTTCTGATGCCATTACTTACCTGAAACTGCTCCAAGGATACCAATGATCTCTTGACTGCTAAATTAATAGCTTTTAACATTTTTGACTATACCTTCTCTACTATTGAATATTTTCCCTTCCCTTGGCTTCTGTGGCACTGGCTTTCTCAGGTGATCCTCTTATGTCTAAGCACTCCTCAGTCAATTTTGCTAGATCTATCAATCTTTTATTTATTATGTGCCCTCTTCTTTTCTTCCTCCATTGGTAATTTCTGTCCCTTGGTAATTTCATCGTCTCCCTTGGGCTCAGTTATCAGCTTCATACAGACAACACCCAAATGTACATATCTAACCCTAATTTCTCTCAAGGTCCAATCTATATTATTGTTCTCTGTTGGAAACTCTGATTTAGGATGTGCCCAAAACAACAATTACATTCTCCCTTTCCTAATCCATCCTTTCAAACACCCAAATGTACATATGTAACCCTAATTTCTTTCAAGGTCCAATCTATATTATTGTTCTCTATTGGAAACCCTGATTCAGGATGTGCCCAAAACAACAATTGTATTCCCCCTTTCCTAATCCATCCTTTCAAATTTAACTAGTTCTATTGAGATTACCATCCTTTAAAATGCCCAAATTCACAATCTCAGAATCATACTTAACTCTTCTATGTTCCTTAGCTTTCAATCAATTAGTTGAAAATCAATCTTATGAATTCAACTCCCATAACATCTCATATCATTTAAAAATAAGGCTTATTGATTTTTTTTTTACATCTGTGTCATTTCTGGATATACCTGGAATTGAACCTACCTTTGTGAGAAAGAAAAACTCTTAAGCCAAGTTAACCATACAATGACCACAATGATAATTGGACAATTGGGAAAACATTCTGTCCCTGTTATCCCCTGCTTCCTAGATAAAAGAGGAATTTTTCAGTATTTATTCTCTCAGATCAAGATTTGTTATTACAATTACAATTTAGTGATATTTTCATTGATATTATTGTAGATGTTGTTTGGCTTCTGCTTTTTTTCGTAGCATAAGTTCGTGCAAACCTTTCCATGGTTCTTTGAATTTCTCATATTTATCATTTCTTGTTGCACAATACTATTCCATTATAGCAACATAGCATAGTTTGTTCAGCCATTCCTCAACTTGTGAACACTTACTTTGTTTCGAGTTTTTTGCTACAATAAAAAATGATATTATAACTATTTTGATATATGTGCATATATATACATATACTTAGGTATATGTATATATGACCATATATTAGACCTTTGTTTCTATCTTTTACCTCTTTAGGATATAAGCCCAGTAAGGGTAAGAATAGTTTAATCACTTTTCCAGATGATTTTTCAAAATATCTGAACCAATTACAAAGTTCTATCTATAGGATTCTAGTGTACTTGTCTTCCTACAGTCCTTTCATCATGGACCATTTCCTTTTTTTTGGCCATATTTGTCCATTTGCTAGTTATGAAGTAAAATTTTAGAGACTTATAAATCTGTATCTCTCTTATTATTAGGGTTCTAGAGCAGTCTTTTATATGGTCCTTTCATAAGGCCTTTCTCCTTCTGAAAACTGTTCATAACCTTTGAATACTGATCTGTTGAAGAATGATTATCTATTTGAATCAACATGTATGCATCATATATCAGACTTTATAATCATAATGTTTAATATAAAGATTTTTCTATTTATTCTTTCTGCATTGATTTTGTTCACTCTATTTTCTATCCTATTCATGTGCCCACTAGCCTGGTTCATTCTGGTCCTCATGTTTTTTTGGACTATTGCAGAAGCCTCCTAATTAATTGGTCTTCTAACTTCCAGTCTTCCTTCCTTTCAATCTGTCCTCCAAATAACATTGATTTTCCTAAAACAAATCTTACCATGTCTTCTCTCTATTCAAAAGTTTAGCACTTTTTATTGCCTCTAGGATGAAATGCAAAATCTCCAGTCTCTGATCTAAAGCTATACAAAATACATGAATCAATAAGCATTTATTAAGCACCTGCTATGTACCAGGCATCATGTTATGACTATATGCATACAAAAAAAGGTAAGGTGATCCTTTCCCTTCATTCTATTAGAAAATACAATGTGTTGACAAATAACAGCTCTAGCCTACTTGTCATTCTTCACACACAATATTCAATCTCTTGTCTCTGTACTCTTGCAGTTTTTGAAGTGTCCCCCTCCTTACTGCCAACTCTTAGGACCCCTGGTTTAAGAATCAGTTAAGCACCACTTTTGGTAGGAAGGTTTTCCCAGTTTTTACAGATATCAGAGTCTTCCTTTCTAAGGCTGCCTTCCACCTTCTCTGCTTTTATTTTATGTACTGATTTACATATGTTATCGCCCCACTAGAATATAAGCTCCTTGAAGGAAGGAAATATTTTTACTTTTTGTATCCATAGTACCTGGATCATAATAAGCACTTAACAAATTATTTTTGATTAAATGATTTATTGGACATTTGTGGGTAGACATTTGAAGTTCTTAGCTTGTCTCCTTTCTTGGGTCTTACCTTTTATGAATATTTTTGGGTGTCTTTTTCCATATTCTTTCTACATTGCAACTATTTTTCTATTTTTTATGTTAATTAGCTTGTTAAAACTTGATGAAAACTCCTCATTTCCCTTTCGAATTTTGTAATTCTGTGAAAGCTTTTTTTTTTTTTTTAAATCAGCACCATATAAGCAGTAGCATACTTTAAATCAGGGGTTCTTAACTGTTTTGTGTCATGAACCCCTTTGGCAGTCTGCTGAAGCCTATGGATCCTTTCTCAGAATAATGTTTTTAAATGCATAAAATTAACCTCATAGGATTACAAAAGAAACAAAATATTAAAATACAATAAGTTAACAGACCTAGGCTAAGTAACTTTATTCCAAATGGTATGATCTACTTCCTTTCCCTAGCAAAGAAGGACAGAATCCCACATTTGTAAGTTAGAAATTCATATTTACATTTTTACAATGAGACAGACTACTAACCTATAGGTTACTCTACTATTGCTATTCCTTATCCTTTTGTGTCATTTGTCAGATTTTATATGCATAGTCATGCTTCTTAACTTGTCTCCTAATAACCAAAAAGTCAATTTCATAATTTTATCAGCAATTTTCCTATCCATTTTGTGCCCAAGGTCTATAAAGGCAAATTTACTTATTTCACTGACTTTATACTTACTAGTACATTTAAATCACCCCAAGTACAGCAGAACCAATCCTATTATTGTCAAATGCTTTTAATTCTAGTACCTTCTGTACTAGGTACATTATCTCCAATTTATCCTGCATATATATGTATGTGTGCATATATGTGTGTATAAACATAGATATAGATATAATATATATTGGTATAGCTATGTGGCACAGTGGAGAAAATGCTGAACTTCATTTTCCTGAGTTCCATTCGGGCCTCAAATGCTTACTAGTTATGTGACCCTATGCAAGTTCCTCATTTGCAAAATGATCTAGAGAAGGAAATGACAAACCACTTTAGGATCTTTGCCAAGAAAACCCCAAATGAGGTCCTGAAGAGTTGAACATGACTGAAAAATTACTGAATGATTGAAAATAATATAAATTGCCTCAAACCAACAACACATGAAGGCTCTAGACTGATTTTGAAGTAAAAAAAAATCCACAATATCTGGAGGACAACACATTTCTAGAAGAAGATACTCTGGAAGAACTTCAAAACAGGTCTGTTTTAATTGGGCAGGGGGGTGGTCTGTTGAACCCAGACTGTAGCACAGGGAGACCAGGGCAGGGAGCTGGAGCAGGGAGCTGGAACAGGAGTCGGAACAGGAGTGGGAGCGTTGTGCTTTTCACACAGCTGGGAGTCTTCTGGGGGCCTCTTGAGCCAATCTCCCCTGATTGTAAGCAGGTGGTTTGGAGGATCTGCCTTTTGTGGGGGGTGGATTGTGCACCACTGAACCCCTGATGACTGTCGGACCTAGCTGCCATTACACAGCACCCTAGGGAGATCAATCAATCAGCAGATATGATCAGCACCTGAAATAATTCAATCAGCAGAACTGCCCAGCACCTGAAATAACTCAATCAGCAGAACTGCCCCAGGGCAAATTAAAGCAGCTGTCCTTCCTTTGCCTTGAACAGACCTCACACCTTTAAAAAAATGAATAAAAAAACCAAAAAGAGCTCTCACCATAGACAGCTTTTATGGAGAGAGGGAAGAACAGACCTCAAATCCTGAGGCCCCTAAAGGTAAAGCAACTTCAGAAAAAGCCCCAAAGAGAGACATAAACTGGACTCCATGTCACAAGACTTTCTTTGAAGATTGCATAAAGGATCTTAAAAGAGAGTTGGAAGAAACATGGGGAAATGAAATGAGATCACTGCAAAATAAAATGGAAAAAATGGAAAAAGACTACAATGAACAAATTGGCCAATTACAAAAGGAGCTAAAAACAATAACTGAAGAAAATAAGACATTAAAAATTAGAATCCAACAAATGGAAATGAATGACTCATCAAGACTTCAAGAATCAAACAAAAACAAAAAAAAATGAAAAGATAGAGAAAAACATGAAATATCTGCTAGGAAAAACAACTGACCTGGAAAATATATCTAGGAGAGACAATCTAAGGATTATAGGGCTTCCTAAAAGCCATGATGAAAAAAAGAACCTAGACATTATCTTCCAGGAAATCATAAAAGAAAACTGCCCTCATATTTTAGACCCAGAAGGCAAAATACTTATTGAAACAATCCACTGATCACCTCCTGAAAGAAACCCAAAAATTAAATCCTCCAGGAATATTGTGGCTAAATTCCAGAACTATCATACCAAGGAAAAGACATTATGAGAAGCCAGAAAAACAATTTAAATATCGAGGAGCCACAATTAGGATCACACAGGACCTAGCAACTTCTCTTTGAAGGATTGAAGGACCTGGAATCTGATATTCCGAAGGGCAAAGGAATTTGGATTACAGCCAAGAATAAATTACCCAGTTAGAATGAGCATTATCTTCCAGGGAAGAAGATGGTCATTCAATGATATAGGAGAATTTCACCTATTTCTAATGAAAAGACCAGATCTGAACAAAAAATTTGATCTACAAACACAGAACACAAGAAAAACATAAAAAGGTAACAAGAAAAAAAAAAACCTCTTGAGAACTATATTTATATTATGGATACTTATAGAATGAGGGTTGATTTTATGATTGTTTTTTTTATTTTATTAATACTTTTTATTTGCAAAACATACATATGGGTAATTCTTCAACATTAACCCTTACAAAGCTTTCTTACAAATTTTTCCCCCGTACTCCCCACCCCTCCCCTAGGTGGCAGGATATCCATTACGTGTTAATTATGTTAAAATACTTAAGAAATCAAATATATGTATACTTATTTCCACACATCATTTTTGTGCAGGAGAAATTGTATCTACAAGAAAGAATAATCAGATAAAGGAAATACAATGCAAGCAAACATCAATAGAGAGCATGAAAATGATATGTTGTGGTCCACATTTCACATCCCTCTCTCTGGGTGTATATGGCTTTCTTCACTGAACAATTGGAACTGGTTTGAAGCATTTCATTGCTGAAGAGAGTCATGTCCATCAGAATTGATCATCATACAGTATTGTTGTTGCCATGAAAAATGATCTCCTGGTTCTGCTCACTTCACTCAGCTTCAGTTCATGCAAGTCTCTCCACGCCTCTCTGAAATTGTCCTGTGTTGGTCGTTTCTCACAGAACAATAATATTCCATAACATTCATATACCATAATTTATTCAGCCACTCTCCAATTGATGGGCATCCATTCAGTTTCCAGTTTCTAGCCACTACAAAAAGAGCTGCCACAAACATTCTTGCACATGTGGGGCCCTTTCCTTCTTTTATGATTTCTTTGGGATATAAGCCCAATAGAAACACTGCTGGGTCAAAGGGTATGCATAGTTTGATATTATATTAAGTTAAAAAGTTTCCGTACAAACAAAACTAATGCAGACAAGATTAGGAGGGAAGCATCAAATTGGGAAATCATCTTTACATTTAAGGGTTCTGATAAAGGTCTCATCTCTCAGATATATAGAGGATTGTCTCATATTTATAAGAATTCAAGCCATTCTCCAATTGATAGATGGTCAAAGGATATGAACAGACAATTTTCAGATGATGAAATTAAAACTATTTATAATCATATGAAAAGGTGCTCCAAATCACTATTGATCAGAGAAATGCAAATTAAGACAATTCTGAGGTACTACTACACACCTGTCAGATAAGCTAAAATAACAGGAAAGGATAATGACAGGTGTGGGAGGGGATGTAGGAAGGCTGGGACACTGATGCATTATTGGTGGAACTGTGAATGGATCCAACCATTCTGGATTTTATGGTTTCATTATTACATTATGATTATTATGATATGATTATTGTGATTTTATGATTATTATGATATGATTATTGTGATTTTATGATTATTATGATATGACAATCTGAAAAAGAAATTAGAGGTAGAAAAGGGATAACAATGGAAGAAGAGGAAAAAGAGGTAAAATAAAGGAAATTACATCACATGTAGAGGCAAAGAAAACTTATAATGATTGAGGGGAAAAAAGGGACGGGAATGAGAATTGTGTTAATCTCCATCTCATCAGATTTGGCTCTGAGGGAATAATAGACATATTGGGTATCAAAAAGAAACTTGTCCTACCTTATAAGGAAACACTGAAGGTTTTCAGAGGGAAAGGGGAAAAAGAAAGGGAATAGACTAATAGAAGGGAAAACAAAAGAATTAAGGGAAAGGTGTAAAAAGGGGGATGGGGCTCTAAGGGGAAGGATTGTTGAGGGAAGTGGTTATCAAAAGCAAAATACTAGGGAGGAGGGAAAGAGGATAGGAAAGAGAAAAGCATAAGCTAGGGTAAATAAGATGGCAGGAAATACAGAATTAGTTATTTTAACTGTGAATGCGAATGGAATGAACTCTCCCATAAAGCATAAGCAGATAGCAGACTAGATTAAAAACCAGAATCCAACAATATGTTGTATACAAGGAACACATTAAAGCATAGAGACACATACAGGGTGAAGGTAAAAGGCTGGAGCAGAATCCATTATGTTTCAGGTGAACAAAAAAAAGCAGGGGTAGCAATCCTGATCTCAGATCAAGTAAAAGCAAAGATAGACCTAATTAAAAGAGACAAAGAAGGAAATTATATCTTACTAAAGGGTACCATAGACAATGAAGCAATATCAATACTAAACATATATGCACCAAGTGGTTTAACATGGAAATTCCTAGAGGAAAAGTTCAGAGATGCAAGAAGAAATAGACAGCAAAACTATAATAGTGGGAGAGCTCAACCTCTCTCTCTCAGAACTAGATAAATCAAACCACAAAATAAGAAAGAAGTTAAGGAGATAAACAAAATGTTAGAAAAGTTAGGTGTGATAGATCTTTGGAGGAAATTAAATGGAGACAGAAAGGAGTTT
>JAJPUD010000803.1:373823-384763 GCA_023553655.1 Myrmecobius fasciatus | reverse complement strand
AATAGAACAAGTCATTAATCAACTCCCTAAGAAAAAATCCCCAGGACCAGATGGATTTACATGTGAATTCTACCAAACATTTAAAGAACAATTAACTCCAATATTATATAAACTATTTGAAAAAAATAGGAAATGAAGGACTCCTACCAAATTCCTTTCATGATACAGACATGGTACTGATACCTAAACCAGGTAAAACAAAAACAGGGAAAGAAAATCATAGACCAATCTCCCTAATGAATATTTATGCAAAAATCTTAAATAAAATATTAGCAAAGAGATTACAGAAAATCACCCCCAGAATAATACACCATGACCAAGTAGGATTTATACCAGTAATGCAGAGATGGTTCAATATTTGGAAAACTATTAACAAAATTGACTATATCAATAACCAAATTAACAGGAAATATATGATAATCTCAATAGATGCAGAAAAAGCATTTGATAAAATCCAACATCCATTCCTATTAAAAACACTAGAGAGCATAGGAATTAATGGACTTTTCCTTAAAATAGTAGCATCTATTTAAAACCATCAGCTAGCATTATATGTAATGGTGATAAACTGGAACCATTCCCAATAAGATCAGAGGTGAAACAAGGTTGCCCACTATTCACCGTTACTATTCAATATTGTATTAGAAATGCTAGCTTTGGCAATAAGACAAGAAAAAGAGATTAAAGGATTAGAGTAAGTCATGAGGAAACCAAATTATCACTCTTTGCAGATGATATGATGGTCTACTTAGAGAACCCTAGAGAATCCACTAAAAAACTATTAGAATTAATCCACAATTTTAGCAAAGTTGCAGGATACAGAATAAATGCACATAAATCATCAGCATTTTTATACATCACCAACAAAATGCAACAGCAAGAGATACAAAGAGAAATTCCATTCAAAATAACTATCTATAGTATAAAATATTTGGGAATATATCTGCCAAGGGAAAGTCAGGATCTATATGAGCAAAACTACAAAACACTCTCCACACAAATAAAGTCAGATCTAAATAATTGGAAAAATATCAAGTGCTCTTGGATAAGTCAAGCGAATATAATAAAGATGGCAAAATTACCTGAACTACTCTATTTAGTGCTATACCAATCAAACTCGCAAGAAATTATTTAACTGACCTAGAAAAAATAACAAAATTCATCTGGAAAAACAAAAGGTCAAGAATTTCAAGGGAATTAATGAAAAAAATGCAAATGAGGGTGGCCTAGCTGTACCAGATCTAAAACTATATTATAAAGCAGTGGTCATCAAAACCATTTGGTACTGGCTAAGAAATAGAGTAGTGCATCAATGGAATAGGTTAGGTTCACAGAACAAAATACTCAATGACAATAGTAATCTAGTGTTTGATAAACCCGAAGACCCCAGTTTTTGGGATAAAAACTCACTATTTGACAAAAACTGCTGGGAAAATTGGAAACTAGTATGGAAGAAACTAGGCATTGACCCACACCTAACACCATATACCAAGATAAGGTCAAAATGGATTCATGATCTAGGCATAAAGAATGATATTATAAAAAAATTAGAACAATGTAGGATGGTCTACCTCTCAGACCTGTGAAGGGGGAAGGAATTTGTGACCAAAGAAGAACTAGAGATCATCATTAATCACAAAATAGATAAATTTGACTATATCAAGTTAAAAAGTTTTTGTACAAATAAAATGAATGAAGACAATATTAGAAGGGTAGCAATAAACTGGGAAAATATTTTTACATTCAAAGGTTCTGATAAAGGCCTCATTTCTAAAATATATAATTGACTCAAATATATAAGAATTCAAGCCATTCTCCAATTGATAAATGGGCAAAAGATATGGACAGACAATTTTCAGATGAAGAAATTGAAACTATTTCTAGTCACATGAAAAGGTGCTCCAAATCACTATTGATCAGAGAAATGCAAATTAAGACAACTCTGAGATACCACTACACATCTGTCAGATTGGCTAAGATGACAGGAAAAGATAACGATGAATGCTGGAGGGGATGTGGGAAGGCTGGGACACTGATGCATTGTTGGTGGAACTGTGAACGGATCCAACCATTCTGGAGAGCAATTTGGAGCTATGCTCAAAAAGTTGTCAAACTGTGCATACCCTTTGACCCAGCAGTGTTTCTATTGGGCTTATATCCCAAAGAGATCTTAGAGGAGGGAAAGGGACCCACCTGTGCAAGAATGTTTGTGGCAGCCCTTTTTGTAGTGGCTAGAAACTGGAAACTGAATGGATGTCCATCAATTGGAGAGTGGCTGAATAAATTATGGTATATGAATGTTATGAAGTATTATTGGTCTGTAAGAAACGACCAGCAGGACGATTTCAGAGAGGCCTGGAGATACTTGCATGAACTGATGCTGAGTGAAATGAGCAGAACCAGGAGATCATTATACGCGGCAACAACAATACTATATGACGATCAATTCTGATGGATATGGTTCTCTTCAACAATGATGTGATTCAAACCAGTTCCTATTGTTCTTCGATGAAGATAGTCATACACATCCAGAGAGAGGCCTGAGGGAACTGAGTGTGAACCACAACACAGCATTTTAATGCTTTCTGTGAATATTTCCATGCATTTTGTTTTCCTTCTTAGGTTGTTTTCTTTTTCTCTCTTTCTAGATCAGATGTTTCTTGTGCAGTAAGATAACTGTATAGATATGTATACATATATTGGATTTGTCATATAATTTAACATATTTAGCATGTATTAGATTACCTGTCATCTAGGGGTAGGGGGCGGGGGGAAGGAGGGGAAAAGCTTGGAATAAAAAAAAAGGTTTTGCAAAGGTCAATGTAGAAAAATCACTCATATGTTTTGTAAATAAAAAGCTTTTAATAAAAATAAAATAAAAATAGAAGAGACCTTAAAAAAAAAGAAAATAATATAAATTGTTTGCACATGGTTGTTTTCATTTTGTCTCTCCTTTAGATTATAAACGCCTTGAGGGCAAGTATTATCTTTTGCTTTTTTTTTTTTTAATCTCAGTGCTTAGCACAGTGCCTGGCACATATTAGGTATTTAATAAATGCTTATTTACTGACTGAGCCACCCAGGATCTTAATGGCAATGGGTTAGCCTACATGGTACATGCCTCTTATTCTGCCTCCCAGAGACCAACATTTTACTTCAACCAGGCCAGCTTGTTTGCATAAAACAACTTATAAAAGTTATATTACTTGGGGTAGCTAGGTGGTACAGTGGATAGAGCACTGGAATGGACCTGAGTTCAAATGTGGCCTCAGACAGTCACTAGCTGTGGACAAGTCGCACATTGATTGCCTATTAAACGACAACATCAATATCACTTCTCTTCCTCCTCTTCATTTTGGATGTGTTAGTCCTGGCCAGGGCTCAGCATGCTGCCTTTCTTTTGGAAGTACCAACTGATAGTCTAGCCATACTAACCTACATGGATGTTTCTCATGTCTGTGCCTTTCCATGTACCTCAGTTTTGGAATGCTCTCCCTCCTCAGTTTTACTTTTTGGAATCACATATGCTCCCTTTAAGATTTAGCTCAGATGCTGTCTTCTACATAGTCTTTCCCAATTATCAGTGCTCACCCACTACTGAAATGGCTTCATTTTTGTTTTGATCCCTTCCCCCACCTAATGACTTACTTTCTATATACTTGTTATTTTCACTATCAGAATGTAAACTGTTTAGTAGTAGACACTTCTTTATTTGTTGTTATTTAGCTGTGTCCAATATTTTGTGGCTCCATTTGGTGTTTTCCTGGCAAAAATCCTGGAATGCTTTGCCATTTCCTTCTCTAGCTTATTTTACATATGAGGAAACTGAGACAAATAGGGGTGGCTTGCCTAGATCATACAGCGAGTAAGTGTCAGAGGCCGAATTTGAACTCATAAAGGTGGATCTTTCTTATTCCAAGCCCAGTGTTCTATCCTTTGTGACACCTACTTGCCCCATTGTCTTTATATTCTGAATATCTAACACAGTGTCTTTCAGAGAGGCACTTAAAAAATGCCTATTGAATGGCCAGTTGATTAGAAGTATTGTTTTTTATCATAATTTTTTTCTCATGCATTTCAAATGCTCTTTGTTGTTGTGGTTCACTGGAATCTTTATTGGAACATGCAACTTGACATATCAAAATAATTAACTGTGTTGTCCTAGATAGTGAGAATTTTCAAGCATTAAAAATTGGTACATTTATTAAAAATCAACAATTTCTGGCAGCTTCTCATTAGCTCCAGCCCTGTGTTTTTACATGCTAGGCAGCTGTGAATTCCAAATAAATAAAGATTTAGTAATGTAATTTGTGGTTGGATATTACATGGACTTTAATTTCTAAATTCTAAAATAAAATAGTTGGGTTAGAATTTAACTATTTACTATTTTATCTGTAATGATTGATGAATCTATGCTAAAAAATGTAGGGAAAATCATGTTTGGGAAAAAAGTTCATTTTCTGTTTCAAAGAAATGTATTTATATATATTGTGATCCTGCCATCTTAATGCATGGCCCTTGGGAGTTCTCTGAAGACTACAGCAAGAATTCTCTATCTGCTTTAAGGTCTAACTCTTAGAAAGTAATTTTATATCTTTCCATTGTTAAAAACAAGTTATCTGGACATAGATATCAAGAGGGACAAAGCCCAGTCATTAATTTGATAGGCAACTACTCTACTCAACAAGTATTTAGTAAATATCATGTACCTAAAACTCTATGACTGAATTAAGAAGAATATAAAAACAGCATAGCCATTCCCTCACTTAAAGCACCTGCCACATTTATGACTATATTTTTAGTTCTAGAAAGCAAAAAGTATTCTCCAGACCACAGTATTTCCATCTTATTATGGAATTATACAGGAATTTTGCACTGATGGTATCTCCAAAATCGTTACATCATGCATGAAATTTCTGTCACTGTTACTTAGTTAGCTGGGCCTTCATTTTGTGTGGGATAAAAATACGATTCCTGATTCAAAATCATTACTCAGAGATTTCTCAAAGTGAAGATTAGAAGTTTATTTGAATTTCGCGAAATTCCTTGGGATAGTCATTCTTCTCCGGGCTGTGCCAAAGAGAGGAAGGAATACACACCCCCTTCTCACCTGAGCCCACACTTATGGAGAAAGAAAGGGAGGCCCACCCTTAGGACCTGCCAATCTCCAGAACAAAGCCTTCCTGCCCACTCAAGGCCTGATGTTATCAACCAGACCCTTTTTCAAATCAGTAACTAGCAGATTGGTTCTGGTCTGCCTTTGATATTCTAAAAGGCCACAATTTATCTCTCTTCCTGCAATAGGATCCCCAATGAAAAACCCTGCCAATCTCTCACAATCATTATTCTGAGAAGTCCTCAGTTTCTCATCTCATTCAATTTGCTTATTATGTTTCATATGTATGGTTGTATCTCTCAACAATCAGCAGCTCCCTATTGCATATTGACTTCATTTGTATTTCTTTACTTGGCATTCAAAGCCTTCCATAATCTAGCAAAGTATGATTTTTTAAAAAAAATTATCTAATATCACCTCGCTCCCCCTTAAAAAAAAAGACAAGGGCAGCTAGGTGGCGCAGTGGATAGAGCACCAGCCCTGAAGTCAGGAGGACCTGAGTTCAAATCTGGTCTCAGACACGTAACAGCTGTGTGACCCTGGGCAAGTCACTTAACCCCAATTGCCTAAGCAAAAAAAAAAAATAATAATAATAAAATTAAATTAAAAAAAAGAATTAGAAGACTATCTGGAAGAAATAAGTCAGGAAATGAAAAAAAAAAAGACAAAAACATTTCTATGAGAGGCCATGTGACATAGTAGATAGAGAATCAGCCATGAAGTCAGGAAAATCTGGGTTTAAGACTTGTCATGCTTTCATAATGTTAACTATATGACTATAGGAAAGTCACAACCTATCAGTGCTCCCAGTCATGTCTCTAAAACTATAAATTACAGATGATTTGTTATATTCTACATCAGTGGAATTAGTTCCCTACACAGATGAAATCATACATATGAACCAAATAAAGAAATATGAATGAATAAATGAATAGAAAAGCATGTATTTAAGTATTCCCTCTATGTCAAACACTGTCCTAAATACTGAGGATATAAATATAAATAAGTAAAATAATCCTGCCAGGGAGGAGTTTGTTTTCTAAAAGGGGAGGACAACAAAATGGGTGTGATGTCTTTGTAGGACATTTTAGCATGAGAAATCAGAGAAAATCATTACTGGAGTCAATAAGGCAACTGATTGACTCCTTTCCAGGAATGGTTGTTCTGATGAGATTAATTGAATGTCATACTCCAAGCAAAATACACACCCTATTGAATAAGACCAGTACTGCTGTACCTTCAAGGTCTTCCTCATGCTATTGCAATGACTGGAATGTCTTCTCTCCTCCCCCTTTCCCAGTTGAATTTTCCCTCAACACCAGCACCATCATCCCTGGGGAATGCCCAATACTATCCTCCTCCTCATATTTTGTATTGTGTCACATATTTATTTGGATTTGTGTCTTCTCTTAGACCTAGGATGTAAGCAAGCTTCATAATGAAGGCAGAGACAGCAGTTATCTGTATTTTAGCTGTGTGATCGTGGGCAAGTCACTTAACCCAGTTTACCTCAGTTTCTTCCTTTGTAAAATGATCTGGTGAAGGAAATGCCAACCACAGGACTATCTTTGCCAAAACAAAACAACAACCAAAAAAATGGGGTCACAAAGAATCACTTGTAACTGAAATGACTAAACAAAATATCAGAAGGAGACACAAAATTTTGGGTGGTCAATGTAATTTATTTTGCTGGATTAATATTTATGAGAATTTTATTTTTAATTATTTATATTGCTCAATTAGAGAAACATTGGAAAGGAGAAATAATACTTGCGAAAATAAATATTTTAAATGAGTAAATGCTCTATTGTAATTTAAAATAAAGTTTTACAGAGTCAAAAAATTAGACAATTTTATCTAATTGGCACCTATGGGTGCTCATAGAAGACTAGTACCTCTGGTGTGAGGGATGCCAAGTCCTTTTCAGGGCTGTTTTCCAGCTTTGGTGTCCACCTATTACTCAACTCTCACCTGTGATTCCAAGAAGTTTTAGCATGCAGAGAGGACACACCCTGGTAAAAGATTTCAGCTGACGGGCTAAACCAGGTTAAGGGTAACTGACAGGTGAGTTAGGGGTGTCTACTCTAAATATGTGAAGACTTCCTGATAGTAAAAGGTAGATGTGAACAATTTGTTCCAACAGGTCATGCAGGCTGTGGAAGCAGGTGCTGCAGAGTTCTTAAAGCTTGATTAGACATCAAAGACACCGGTCATATACTGCATCCCAAGCCATCAGACAGCTGTCTCGATTTGTATCTTGCCACTGGACTCTGATGACTGTGGAAGAGAAGAGTGAGGCCGATGAATTGGAGCAACTCTACTTCATTTAATTCCATTTTATACACAAAACAAAATATTTCACCCATACCATTTTTATCATTTTTACCTTCCTTTAAGTCCTATATCAATGGGCAGTAATAAAGTGACAGGTGCCCATATACTGGGAGTAGTAGTTACAACCCTGCACCCAGGTGGCCCAAGCCATAGGGTTGTCTTCTCACTGACTGAAACAGCAGCAGTGGGATTTGGCAGGCCCCTCGGTGTCAAAGCAGCCTTTCAGCGACTGTCCTGCTCATTTCCTGGTGTAAGGAAGGGGCTAGAAAAAGTGCTCTAAAAATTACCTGCTTTACCCAGTCCTAGCCTGCTTACCATGACAGAGGGGGATCCCACCTTGCAGTCAAAGCACACAAAAAAAAATGTTCGGCAAAGATGAATCCAACTCCCATTAGTACATGGAATGTGTGCACATTTATGGATATGAAATTCAATAGACTTTAAAGAGGAACAGCTCTTGTAGGAGAGAATCCAGCAGGTATTGCATGCAAATAGCAAACCTGAGTGAAAAGGGCTGGCAAAGAAAGACCAGATTAGCAAAGTTGGAACTAGATACCCATTTGTCTAGAGTGGCCACAGTGATAGGGAGTATCATGAGGTTGGTGTAAGTTTTGCAATCAAAACTAGTCAACAAGCAGGTATGACTCTCAAAAGGAGTGAATGACAGGCTCATGACAATGCAATTGCCACCTGCAGGACAGCACCTTGCCACATCTATCAGTGTGTATGCTCCCACCATGATAAACCATGATGAGGTCAAAGAAAAAAATTATGAAGACTTGGAAACCATCACCATCAATGTGCTGAAAGAGGAGAAGTTTATAATTCTGGGTGACTTTAATGCCATTGCAGGCACAGCCTATCAGTCATGGCAGGAGTCCTTGGAAGGAATGGAGTTGGAATCAGCAATAGAAACAGTCACTTACTTTTGAAGACTTGTGTGTCTCATTATCTCATTATCAACAAAATAAAATTTAATGGATATACCCTCACAGCAAACATTGATATTTAATACACTATGTCATTGTCAGAAGAAGAGACAGATGTGGGAGTGGCAAGACAATGTGTGGCAGAGTGCTAGACTGATTATAGACATCTTCTCCAAGCTAAACATTTGAATATAACAAAAGCAATGGCCCCAAGGCAAGATAGCTACCAGAAGACAATGACAATAGTTAGTAGAGTTTGTTGTTAATTTGGAAGGAAAGTTGAACCAACACGTGGTTGGCAACAATAAAGCAGAGAAGAGGGCTGGCAGCTTTCAGAGATTTAGTGTACAGCACTGCTTTTACTCATCTCCGCCAGAACATTTACAAACTTCAAGATTGGTTTGATGAAAGTGATGGAGAAATACAGAAACTAATAAACAAGAAATGAGAACCCAACATGATTTACCAGCAGGATAATTAGTCCTTCTCTAAGAAGGCAGCATTTATCTACATCAAAAGTAAAGCGCAAGCAAAACTTAGAGAGATGCAGGATATTTGCTTCAATAAGAAGACAGATTAAATTAAGTTTTATGCTGAGAGTAACAATTCAAAGCACCTTTATTATACCCTGAAGGCTATTTATAGTCCTCTCAATTATGCAGTGCTAATGAAGCCACTCTGATTAGTGATAAAGACATGATCCTGGAGAGATGGGCTGAACACTTCCATAGTGTTCTCAAAAGACTTTTGTAAACCAATGTTGAAACCATTGACCATATTGACCATGGACTTCAGGCTGAAATCTATCTCTCTGTAGCCATACTTCCTACTGAAGAAGAGTTTTTGAATGCCATTCAGCTCCTCTTGTGTGGCAAAGGACCTATTGTTGATTCTATTCCAAGACAGGAGAGTCCATTGCTCATGCAAAAGCTGACTGAAATTTTCTGGATTATTTGGTAAGAGGAGGTTATTCCCCCAGAAGTTTGAAGATACCTCCATTGTACATGTCTATAAAGAAAAAAGAAATAGGTTGTCCTATGACAATCACAGAAGGGTCTTACTGTCTAGGGGACGGGTTTGGGGAAGGGAAGGAGAAAAATTTGAAGTACAAGGATGGCTGTCATTTTTATCATCATTCAGCTTATTAAGAATTCCCAGCAAAATAGACTCCAGGCAGTAATCTGAGGCTACCAAGTGTCTATTGCTGTTTTGGAAATACTAGAATAGACACCTTAGCAAGAAGATGGAGAGACTTTCAGCTTAGGGGTAAGAGCTCTCAAATTGGATGATGTTTCTAAAGGCCTTAGTATGGTGAAGATGAAAGAAGGGAAATGTTCACTTCATTAGACTTTGGTGGGAATTGATGTCTTCCCATTCAGAAGCATGGCAAGGCATTTGTGTGCTCTGGGCAGGATTTGAAACATTATTGTCCATCTCAACTTTCACCCCTATCCTGAAAATATCAGCTTTATTTTATCTTTAATAAAAGTAGCTTGTATCCATTCAGAGCAGAAGTTCTTAACTTAGGGTCTATAAATTTGAGGAGGTCCATAAACTCAGATGGGGAAAAAAAATCTCTTTCTCTCTCCCTGTCTCTCCTTCCCTCTGTCCCTCCCTCTCTCTCTCCCTCTTTCTCTTTCTCTTTCCCTCCCTCCTTCACCCTTCTCTCCTCTCCCTCTCTTACCTTTCCCCTCTCTCTCTTTCTCTCTCTCTCTATGTGTGTATGACTTTACAAAAAAATTGCTAAAGTGTCTCTATTAGGTCTGTGTTCCAAAGAGATCATTAAAAAAGGGGAAAAAAGAACCTACATGTGCAAAAATGTTTGTAGCAGCCTTTTTTGTAGCGGCAAGGAACTGAAAACTGAGCAGTTGCCCAAAAGTTGGGGAATAGTTGAATAAGTCATGGTATATGAATATAAAGGAATATTATTTTTGTGTAAGAAATGATAAGCAAAATGATTTCAGAAAGCCTGGAGAAACTTAATGAACTGTTGCTAAGGGAAAAACTTAATGAACTGTTGCTAAGTGAAGCAAATAGAACCAAGAGAACACTGTACACAGTAATAACAAGATAATGTGATAATCAACTGTGATGGACTTGGCTCCTTTCAACAATGAGATGATTCAGGCCAATTCCAATAGACTTGTAATGGAAAGAGCCATCTGCATCCGTAGAGAGGACCATGGGGATTGAATATGGATTACAACATATTATTTTCATCTTTTTTGTTGTTTGCTTGCTTTTTCTTTCTTTCTCATTTTTTCCCCTTTTGGTCTGATAAATGTGGAAATATGTTGAAAAGAATTGCATATGTTTAACTTGTATTGGATTACTTGCTGTCTAGGGGATTTGCAAGGATGAATGTAGAAAATTATCTTTACACTTTTTTTGAAAAATAAAAAGCTACTATTATTTTAAAAAACCTGAAAGAAATGCTAAATACAAAGAACAGACATTGATAGACACTTTTTTTAATAAAGCTTTTTATTTGCAAAGCATATGAGTGACCTTTCAACATTGACCTTTGCAAAAAAACTTTTTTTTTCCCAAGCTTTTCCTTT
>JAJPUD010000803.1:302766-372560 GCA_023553655.1 Myrmecobius fasciatus | reverse complement strand
GAGCACCTTTTCATGTGACCAGAAATAGTTTCAATTTCTTCATCTGAAAATTGTCTGTTCATATCTTTTGACCATTTGTCAATTGGAGAATGGCTTGAATTCTTATATATTTGAGTCAATTCTCTATATATTTTAGAAATGAGGCCTTTATCAGAACCTTTGGATGTAAAAATATTTTCCCAGTTTACTGCTACCCTTCTAATCTTGTCTGCATTCATTTTGTTTGTACAAAAACTTTTCAACTTGATATAGTCAAACTTATCTATTTTGTGATTAATGATGACCTCTAGTTCTTCTTTGGTCACAAATTCCTTCCCCCTCCACAGGTCTGAGAGGTAAACCATCCTACATTGTTCTAATTTGTTTATAATATCATTCTTTATGCCTAGATCATGAATCCATTTTGACCTTATCTTGGTATATGGTGTTAGGTGTGGGTCAATGCCTAATTTCTTCCAGACTAGTTTCCAATTATCCCAGCAGTTTTTGTCAAATAGTGAGTTTTTATCCCAAAAACTGGGGTCTTTGGGTTTATCGAACACTAGATTACAATTGTCATTGAGTATTTTGTTCTGTGAACCTAACCTATTCCACTGATCCACTACTCTATTTCTTATCCAGTACCAAATGGTTTTGGTGACCACTGCTTTATAATATAGTTTTAGAATTGATAGACACTTTTAAAAGAGCAAGTAATACCTATCACTAAAAGTTTGCAACATGAAATTAATATGAGAAGACCCCTAAGACAGAGATGAAGAAATAGAGGAACTATGAGCTAGGTTTGAACATGGTTGGCATGGCTGGCATGGTTGCTAGCCCACATTAAAAATATTTTCTTTTTATGTAATAAAAGCCATCCATTTTATCTTCTACAGCCCTCTATTCCTTGTTTGGTCATGAACTATCTAAAAGGTTAATTTTTTCCTTGCTCCTTTAATTTATTCGTGATGTGACCTTTTACATTTAGGTCATATATCAATTTTCTTTGCTTATGGAGTGAGGTATTGATCTAATTTGGTCTAATAGAATCTGATTTCTGCTATATTTCAGTCCAGTGACTTTTATCCTAGATTTCTGTCTTCACATATACAGTATATGTTAGAAAAAGGGCTCAAATTTATTCTCTAGCTTCAGAAGGTTGTTGTAAGGATCAAATAATATATTTATATTTGTATAAATATATAGTTATTTGTATGCCATAAGAGGCAGCTAGGTAACTCAGTGGATAGTGTAAGGCCTGGGGTCAGGACAGATTTGAGTTCAAACCCAGCCTCAGACACACTTGGGTGACTTTGAGGAAGTCACTTAAACCCTGTTTCCTTCATTTTCCTCATCTGTAAAAATCAGATAAATACCACCTACCTCCCATAATTGTTGTGAGGATCTTGTGCAGATCTATTGCTTTCTAGTTTTAGTCACCTCCCTTTAGGTAATTTCTATCATTTATTCAATTGTTAGTGTGCATATACCTCATCCACAGGTAGATGCAACTGTAATCATGCCCTTGGAAAGAAACTTATTTTGGGGCTAGGAAGAGAAGAAGGATGAACTGCAAACCAGATGATGCTATTGTGAATTTCAAAAGTTCAGAGGATTTGGATTTCTCATTATTGTGGTCTTAATAGTGTCCCCAGAAGGGCAATGGATATTTCAGAAGTGTTTATATGTGGAACTAAAGAAAAACTAGATAGACTGAAGAAAGACAGCCTGAGGACTCTGCAAGCAGTCTAGCAGAAAGTCTCATGCATAAGGGGAACTTTATGAAGACCCAACAAAAAGGACAAAATGACTTCCAGCAATCAGCAGCTATGTATCACTCACATTCACAAACCACATGTACCCATAAGCTTACTTTCCCCTGAACTCTGTGTATATTTATGAAAGCATGTGCCCCTGGGTTAGAAAAAATGTTTATACTAATTATTCTTACTGTACCACTTTAGTAAATACCTATTTTGAAAAGTTAAACTGGAAAAAATGATATAAATGGATAATCAATGGGGAGCTACAATGGTAGAATTCTGTGAAATATAGTACTACTTCTCTCCAACTCCTCAAGATTTCCCCTAGAATCTGAGGAAAAGAATAAGTTGCCACCCTCTGGGAACATGCCATGCTAGTGCTCGTGGGATTTGGGATGAGAATTTAACTAGTGAACCCAGAGTTTATTAACAACAATCAAGTTTCTCTTTTATGTTTGAACCAATTTGAGCTTTCATTATATTGGACTTGGAGCACATAAATGATCAAAGATTTTCAATGTCTTTTTTTTCTTCAGGAAAGTCTCTCTCTGCTTCAAATCTCTATTGTAGATTTTGATTGATGATGACTTGTTGATTTTGTTCTTTGGAATGATTTGATTCCTTGGAACATCTTAACCTTTGACTTTCATTTTTAATTATTAACTAGAGGCATCAAGAATTTTTGATGTCCTTTTGTTTTTTGGATTCCCTTCAATGTATTTCTTGAATCAGGAGATATAATGTTCAGGCATTCCATTGCATATATTATACTAGCTTGATATTGATGTAGTCTTTCACCATTTTCTTCAAGGTCTCTAATAGTTTTATCAAGCCTTTTTTATCATGGTGGTATTAGATGGCTATCTCTAGGCATATTCCTAAATCACTCTACCTTTCCTCCTATGGCCCTTCCTGGGACAATAGCCACAGAATATACTATTGTGTGATGGGCTAGATTTTTTTTCTTATACTGTCATACATCATGGGAAAATACTTTCATTCTTGATGGTTATATGAGATTATAGCTTTCTAAAGAGCCAATATCCAATTGAAAAATGGTCAAAGAATATGAACAATTTTCATATGAAGTCATCTCTAATCATATGAAAAAATGCTCTCAATCACTGTTGATTAGACAAATGCAAATTAAGACAACTATTGAAAGCCACCTCACACTTCTCAGACTAGCTAAAATGACAGGAAAAGATAATGATAAATGTTGGAGGGAATGTGGGACACTAATACATTGTTGGTGGAATTGTGAAATGATCCAAAAGTTCTGGAGAGCAATTTGGAACTATGCCAAACAGGCTATCAAACTGTGCATATCCCTTGATCCAGCAGCTCTACTGGGTTTGTATCCCAAAGAGATCATAAAAAAGGGGAAAGGACCCACATGTACAAAAATGTTTGTTGTAGCCCTTGTAGTGGCAAGGAACTGGAAAATGAATGAATGCCTATTAGTTGAGGAATGGCTGAATAAGTTATGGTATATCAATGTAATGGAATATTATTATTCTATAAGAAATGATTAATAGATTACTTTCAGAAAAGCCTAGAAAGACTTACACGAATTGATACTAAGTGAAGTGAGTAGAACCAAGAGAACAATTGATAAAATTATGTAATCAACTGTGATGGATTTGGCTCTTTTCAACAATGAGTTGAGTCAAGGCAATTCCAATTGACTTATAATGAAAAGAGCCATCTATATCCAGAGAAAACTATGGAGACTGAATGTCGTTCAAAGCACGGTATTTTCATCTTGTGTTGTTGTTGTTTGTTTATTTTTTATTTTCTCCTGTTTTTTATCCTTTTGACCTGATTTTTCTTGTGCAACATAATGAATATGAAAATATGTTTAGAAGAATTGCATATATTTAACCTATATCAGATAGCTTGCTGTTTTGGGGAGGATGGAAGGAAGAAAGGGGGAGAAACATAAGGTTTTGCAAAGGTAATGAAAAGGAAATGAAAACTATCTTTGCATGTATTTGGAAAACAAAATACTATTAAAGAAAAAGTTCTCTGGATATTTGTTGGATTTGCGCTATCAAACTTAAAAGAAGACTGTTTTCAAAATTCCAACAAATAAGCCTGTTTTTTGAAAATAGTTCAAGACATTGGCATTATTTTTTTTGCCAATTTTCTTTAAATAGGACTTCTGAAGTGTAAATTTTCAACAATTTGGGTTTTTTCAGATTTAAATAACTTCTCAGTTTTCACTCATGTCATCTAATATGGTTTAGGAATGAAATAATTTTTAAAAATTTTCCCTCACTGAAATAGATGCTTTTCATTTTTGTGTAATTTGGAGTTGAGGTCTTCATTGATAAAACAAACAAATATGTGAATCCTTGCTTATAAACTGGTAAGATGTTTCCAATTTTGCTACAACATAGTACCAGCATATGTTAGAAAAGTTTTTAGAGTAGCTACTACACAAAGTAATTACTAATGCCCTTTTAATTATTTATTGAATTCTGTACTTGGTATATACAGAGTTTATGAAGAATCCATTTCATAAACATTTTTTGGCCCATTTTTGTGATCAGTGCTATCTTCACCAAACATTTTCAGAAAGTGAGGTATTCATATTTCTTACTTGTTATATCAGAATATGAATAAACATCACTAGCTTTAATATCCTATGTTGAGTTAACTACCACAGTGGTACCTCCTAGGGCTACTCTGTACTCTATGCTGCCACATCAATTTTTTTAGGTTCTTGAAAGCTATTTTATTGTGTCAACTGAGTAAAAATCAGCAACTAATGAGTAAATAATCCAGGGCTCCTACAAAGCTTTCACAGCTTCTCTACTAGTCTCAGAACATTTTTAATGTATCACGGCTAGGCTGGCCTTCCCTTACTTTGGCATTACTTCCACTAACCCCCACCTAGAAGGACAGGAGATTAGGCTTTGCATGATTGTTAATATTATGGTTATTGTTGCTGTTGTTATTGTTAAATTTACAAACTGGGATTGGGAAGGGGGGTACAAAGACCTAAAATATAATCTCTTGTTAAATTCCTTCAATGGGCATTCTGTAGTAATGTTAGTGGTTTGTCATTATTTATATTTTAATTTCAATTTTACTGTTAGACTTGAAAACATGTTTTAAGTGTAAAACATGAAATAAAACATTTTCAGATTCAAAATTTCACCATTATGTTAAGTTCCATGAAGAAATGACTTTCAAAGTTATTTTACAAATGTTATAATACTCTCTTACTTATGATTATCTTTTTAAATTTGCGTATTGGCTTTGAGTTGTTTTAATGATCATCAAAACAAATTAAAAACATAAATACATCAGACAATTGCTCTTTTTAACTTCATCTGACAACCCAAACAACAAGATTCCGACTATATATTATTATACTAGCCTCCGCCTAATAAGTGGGGGAAAAATTGAAGTGGAGGATAAGATGAGAAAATTCTAAATCAAGTTAAAAATTGTTGCAAATTTTCTCCTGAAAAGTTTTGGTGATTAAGCTATCCTGAATACTGCACCCCAAATCCCATAATCTTTTGAACTTTGGTCTTTTTTTTCCAGGAAACAAACTATATCTGACATAGCATTTCAAAGACAGTTTAAGAAGTACAGAATCATAGAAAGATAAAGTTGAAAGGTATTTCTGAAATAGATATATAAGACAATCAGACTGAATCCAAAGAAGAAATCTGAGAGCAAAGGAGAAAAATCCACTACAGGGAACTCAGTGGTAATTGAGAAATCACACAATGTAGCAGATCAACAAGTACATTAGATATCTTAGATACATTAGATAACATGTAAAGAAACATAGAACAAAATGCCACTAAAATAATCAGAAAATCCAAGATTAAAAAAAAATCATCAACATGCAACTCCGGGCACAGAATTTGCACAAAGATGTGTAGTTTTAAGCTTTCTAGAGTGGCTTCTTTACAAGATAATTAGTAATGTTCATTTAATTAAACATTTATTGCACTCTGTGCTCCATATATACAGAAGTTAACAGAAAATCATTAACAGTAAAAAATAATTATGGTGACTTGATTGCAAAGTTTAAGTACCTCTGTTCTTCAAAAGAATTAAAGGGTGAACCTTGAGCTCAGTTTCTAGTGCCCTGTGAGACTGGCATTTAATTCATCATAAGCATTTGTTAGTTGTAAATTAAGTCCTCCAGAAGCTTAGGAGTGTCGTCAATTCCCCTGTTGTCAGCCTTATGGTGCTTTATGACATACAAAATGAAAATTAATTATTCAGTCTCCTTAGAGGGAGGGGGTACTTGGCAATTATCTTTAAATGTAGGGCAGGAAGCAACACATGTTATTACCCAAATGACAAAATCCTCCCCAGTAATTACATTGGGGATACGGGACGTATCAAGCTGCACCTCTCCCTTACTTTTCTTGACAAGGGGAGGCCGAGTCACTGGTATGCCTCTCACCCCTCCTGGCATATGCCACACACCGTGCCAACAAGTCCGCGGGGGACCCAAGACTTCCGCACGCGAGGAGCTGTCTAAACTGGCCACGGGTTCTGTCTGCAGGCCAAACACGGGGTTGTGAATGAAGGCGGCTCCCAAGCAGGCACTTCTCCTAGGGCACCTAAGAGCTCTTCCAGTAGGCGTCGCTGACTCTCAGTTCTCCAGCACCTGGGGAGTTGAGACTGAATGCAGGTGGGTGCTACCTGAGGATTCTAGACTCTCACCTCGCGCTGGCACCTCGGAGAGGGAGCGCTGGAGTCCGGGCGTCCCCGCTTCTCCTCCCAGCCACGGGTCCCGGCCCCCAGGAGGGCTTGGACTGCTGTGTTGCACACTCTTGGATCTTTCCTCTTCTGCTAAAGCCCTACTTGACGCTCCTGAGCCCGGAGGGAGAAGGGGGCGGGGTCAGCTCTGTAGCCACGGAGCTGGAGCCCCCGCAAGTTCTTCCAGAGGAGCAGAAGGGCTGAGACTGTAGCGCTTGAGCAGCAGCCGGAGAAGCAGGGTACCGGGATGTCGGATCAGGGAGGAGGACAGCGGGAGGTCAGCCCCACTAGGGCGCCTAAGAAACACACCGCCTTTAATATCTGGCGGATCAAGAAGAAGCACCAGCATCCAACGAACTGTGGAGTCTTCGTTCCCCATCCTCCGCCTCCAGCCGTCTCTCAGGAACCCGAGACACCTGCCCCTAGGTAAGCTCCATCCGGTCCCGGGAGGCCCTTGCTCCCTTACTCTCTGACCCTGAATGGGGCCACTCTCCAGCCTGACCACCTTACTGGCTGTCCCTGGGGAGTTCCTTCTCGCTCTTGATTTATTCTTCTCCAGCCGCTGTCGCAAAACAGATGTGAAACATCTGGATCTTGAATGACTCTTTCCTCCTCAGGTATTGAGCCGAAGGATGGGGAAGGAGAAAAGTGCTACAGCGGTTTATACTTGTCTTACAGTAATTTTCTCAACTTCTAGCAGTGAAGGGTGTACCTTTCCTTAAGCGTCGGACTTGAGTGGGTGTGCATGCGTTGTGTGGCCCCAAAGCTTCTCCATTGATGGTCTGCCTTTGTTTTGACTGCACAGGGAGAGGAATTTGATGGAACGGATTAAAGTCTCGACCTATCAAACAACCCTTGTGAAAAGAATAGAAGTGAAGGGTCGGGAAAGTATTATTATAATTAGTCGTAATAATAGGTACTGTACTTCGGAATTAAACTATCTTAGATAATGGTACCTTTCCCCTGAAGAACTCAAAACACGTTTCCAGCTACTCTGGCTTGTTCATCCTCACTAGATCCTAGAGAAGTGGGTGGTAGCAGGGTTTACTGAAGCACAGAGGGCCGAAATAAATTGTCCAGTGTTCTTTAGTTTGTCAGTAACTGAGCCTGCACTAAAAACCGATTTGAGTTTTATTTTTAGAACGATTTTTGTGGTGAGTCCATTCTCATGGACTGAATATCCACACTCGGTTCTCAATAGCAAAGTTCATCTATATTTAGTTATGATATGTATTTTTTAAATTTTATTTTATTTGCAAAACATATGTATGGGTAATTCTTCAACATTAACCCTTAAAAGCTTTCTGTTACAGATTTCCCCCCCCCCCCAACTCCTCAACCCTCCCCTAGATGGCAGGAAATCCACTATATGTTAATTATGTTAAAATAGTTGGCAAATTGAATATATGTATACATATTTCCAAACTTATCATTGTTGTGCAAGAAAAATCTACACAAAAGACATATC
This sequence comes from Myrmecobius fasciatus, assembly GCA_023553655.1. Lineage (NCBI taxonomy): Eukaryota > Metazoa > Chordata > Mammalia > Dasyuromorphia > Myrmecobiidae > Myrmecobius > Myrmecobius fasciatus. Next base: position 364,610 of record JAJPUD010000803.1, on the reverse strand, counting down.
AGATAAAGGAAACACAATGTAAGCAAACATATGATATGTATTTTGAGTAAGAACAAATCTAACATAAATTTGCTATGTAGTCTATAGGAATAAAGAGACTGTAGGAAGGGACAATCCTTCCCTGTGTCCCTGTTGAGACAGGAAATAAATCCTATTGCTAGTATCCCAAAAAACATCACCAGACTCCTTTGTTCCCTAGAAGTCTCATTAGGTTCCTTCAACCTTTAGAAAGCACCCAAAAAAACTAGAGAAAATGAAAACTGGATTGTGCCAAAGGACTGCCTAATAACTCTCCAATATGGGAGAAGTATTAATAGCCCAGGAAGGGGAAAACTACCTGAAAGAGTATACATAATAGTTATAAACAAACATAATTTAAGAGTAAATTATATTTATATAGCATTTGCATTTATACTTACAATTGTTTTCTTTACATTTCTAGGAAAAATGTATATAACACAATAATTTGTCTTTCATAGTAAGAATTAGTTGGGAGGGTTAGGGTTAAGGTTAACTCATAGGCCAATTTTTCATATGAATTTGCTGAAACACTTTATGGTTTGAATACTTTACTGAAGGCCTTTGGGCCTTCAGACTTCTCGTGCTTCTTAAAGTATTTTATTTTTTCCCTCTGAACTATGATGAACTTTATGTAAACAAAATATTTTTGAAACTGAATTTACTGGTCTGTCTTACTGATGTTTTTCCAGTTAGATCATCATTTTTTTTTTACAGTAGACCTTTTTCTACTGGGTTTACATATTTCTCTAAAGTAATCTGTTAAAATACATTTAGCAGTAAATAGTGGTAGATAGTGCCCTTCCCTTGAGCTGCCTGGTTGTGTTTGTTTATCTTGGACTAGCATTTTAGGACTAAATAACCTTGAGAAAATATAAATCCACTCATTTGTGGTTTTTGTATCTATCCTAGGAAAGTTAGGCAACCAACAGCATTTATTTTTGTGTAGTAGTTTTGTATTAGTTATGATGATTTTTTTTTAAAAGGAAGAACAAAGGAAGAAAGAAAAGACCTGTTTGTTACTTTAGAGGTCACCATTTAATGATAATTTTAAAGTTCAAAAATGATTTGTTATATGACATACCTTTTTAGGAGGGGTGGAGATATCGGAAGAAATTATGGTGATTATAAAAATAAAAAAAAATCATTAAATTTTTTAAAAAGTCAATGAAATAAAAATTCTAACGGGTTGAGTCCATCCTCTAAAGTGGTAGGACTTGGCAGGATATTTTAAAAGCCTGAAATTATTCTTTATTTTAATTGATATGTGAATAATAGAATTTAAATTCCATCAGGGTGGAGGTTGTCTTTTTTTATTGTTGTTGTTGTTTTTAAGACCTGTTCTCACTATAATATTTTTAAATGCATAAAATAAATAGGATTATGAAGAAAGCCATTTATATTGAAATATAGTCGTCAAAATTGGTTGTCTTTTTTAAAGTTCATGGAGCCCTGGCTAGCAATCCCTGTTTTAATGTTTTAAGACCCAGAGTAGATGAAAAATCTGTATTGGTAAAGGGATTTTCCTTCAGTGAAATCACAGGTCTGTCTATCTATACCACTTGGCATAGTACCTGGTGTGTAGTTGGTACTTAATAAGCATTTATCAGATTGAATTGATTAAGGATCGATCCCCTCATAAGCTTGAGAACTGCCTCCACCAATAAATTCAGCAAATTAAGTTATTTGTTCAGAATCAAGCAGCTAATAAGAAGTGGCAAACCTCAAGCCCAAACAGTACTCTATCCACTATGCCAGAGGTTGTCTCATTTCATAAAGAGATTTGAAACACATTACCCCCTCTTCTGAAATTCATCTTTCCAAAGTATCTTTCAGATTGACTATGTGGTACATATTAATGTTGTGTTGTCATTCATAACAGAGGCACTTCTGTACTAGGTCAAATCTAGTTGCTGCCAACAGGTGGCTCCAAGGGATTTATAGCAGTAGGGAACGTTTGTCCTTCCTGCTGACAAGATCTCAGTTAGCTTCTTTTACTAGCTATTTGTGTCTCTGTCATTCATAAATATGTCCAAACAAGCTTCCTTTGAAAATCCATATCTGTTATCTGTCTGTAGATTTCCATAAGGTTATTATAGAAAATATGAAGAAAGAAACCCTTTCTTTGTTTTTCCAAGCCATGGAAGTACAATTTCAAGTATCAATTAGAAATAAGTTCATAATCTAAATATTGATGATGGAGATTAGAGTGATCATAATTAAACTGAGTTAAATTCAACAAAATTTTCCACAAAAGCAAGAAAGACTAGGACTCTCTTGGGTGGAAAAAGTTAAATTTAAAGTTTAGGCCTTATATAATCTTGAAAATCTGTAGATCTAGTTTCAATCAGGCCAAAAGTGGGACAGAGTTCCAGAGCATCTTCAAAAGAACAGCAATCATGATATGTTGGTTTAGATTTCAGCTTCACCTGGATTTTATCATAGCAACCATGAGATACCATTCAGCTTATCTGGTTCTCTAATGGGCCTAAGATAGTAGAAAAATGGCATTCTTTATGTTCCTTATTGGGATGTTATGAGGAATAATGAATATGGCATAGAATTTATCTTTTACATTTGTTTTATTTAAACTCCCTTTCAGTCTAGTAAATACAAAATTGTTTGCTTTATTTGATTTGCTTTTTGATTGTTTGATTAACTTTTGCTTATTTTGATGTTTTGGTTTTTGTAAAGAATTGGTAATGAAGAAACATCTTTTTGATCCTAGTGAAAGAGACAGAAGATTTCAGAAGCCCCAAAACAAGCTGAATTGGTTCCAACTTCAGTATGTTGGAGTTAATATTATACTGTGAAAAAGTGCTGTCCTTATGTACTCAGTGACATAAAAATATTACATATATTGCCTATGAAATATTGCGATTAAAGTTCTGAGAAATTATTTCCTCAGGTATTTAGGTGGAGTTTTAAAGTTATGGGAGAATCTTTTTCTTACCTATATCTCATATACTTCTTCAAGCATTAAGCTACTTGGTTCTCACCTAGATGTTTTTGATAAATTATCTAAGAATTTGTCTTATAATTAGTCATTTTGAACCCTGAGGCATATAGATTAGGTTACAAGTGTGATATATTGTATAGAGGATGATTTAAAAATAATAAAGATTTTATATTATGTCAGTATGATTAAAATTAAAATGGAAGTGATCCTTCCATATTAGTTTTATAGGCTTAAAATATAAAGCTCTTCAAGAAAGAATTTAAATAAACTAATTACTATAGATTCATAGCTGATTTTTTTTTTTTTTTGCTTTTTTGCTGAGGCAATTGGGGTTAAGTGACTTGCCCAGGGTCACACAGCTAGGAAGTGTCTGAGACCAGATTTGAACTCAGGTCCTCCTGACTTCAGGGCTGGTGCTCTAACCACTGCGCCACCTAGCTGCCCCTTCATAGCTGATTATTAAGGGACAGTCAAGGATGTTCAGAATGCCTTCCTAATCTTTACAATAAGATAGAATAATTAATATTTCCCCTCAAAACATCCTTTGGTACCCATTAGACTAGAATATTAGATTGTATAGAATGTAGGCAGATGATCTGATCTAGTAGTTTATATTGTCAAAGAAAGGCTATTGTTGCCATTCATTACTTTCAATTATATTCAATTCTCTGGGAACCCATTTGGGTCACAAAGATACAAAGATATCAAAGCAATTTGCCATTTCCTTCTCCAGCTCATTTTACAGATGAGTAAACTGAGGCTGACAAAATTAAGTGATTTGCCCAGGATCAATTTAGTGGTTTTATTTTTGTACTTCACTTTGGGAAAAATATATCCTAGGCTGATTTGGAAGAGCTTAGAATATAAATTCAACAACTTGTTGGTCTTGAACTCAGTTTCCAAAATGAAATAAAGGTTTAATGTTTGAAATTTGTCATACATTTTGTGTTTACTTCAGATGCCTTGTGTACATGGGCCTTAATCTTGGTCTGCATTATGTATGAGGTGAACAGGGTTCAGAAAATTCACATTTTCTAACCTAGTCACAGTATGTCTAGAGTTTTGTGCTTAATTCTGGATATTTTGTTTTAGGAAAAAACAGTAATAGGCCAGAGCACATCCAGAAGATGATAATCAGGATGATTTAGGAAACATGAGGTATCTTTCAGGAATCATTTGAAGGAACAAGAGATGTTTAGCCTGGGGAAGAAAACATTTGGCTGAGACAGGTTGTGGGTATTAATAATTTCCTCAAATGTTTGAAAGATTGTCCTGTGGAAGAAGGATCGCGTTTACTTATAGAATTCCCTTAAGGCAGAATAAGGAACAATGGGTCGGTCCATTTGTATAAAAAATCTTTGGGCCAAAAAAGACTTGATACTTCTGAAGACGTTCTTAGAAGCTTATGAAAATTGCCTTAACTCTGCCTTTCTGTATTTCATGATTGGAGATGGTTCTTTTACTTTGTGGCTAAAGTAAAAGAAATGCATCTTCCCCTAATACAAATCCCATTTGCAATCAACAAGTATTTATTAAGCACCAACTGTGCATCTGGCATTTCACTAGGCACTTGGAGTATAGGCAATATTGAAACAGACTCTTCATTAAAGGAGCTCGTATTCCATCTGGGGAACAATACATAAACAGAAAAACAAATACAAAATATGTTTGTGTGTGTGTGTAAACTATACATACATACTCTACAAATATAGATAGATCTGTCTACCTATACACACACGCTGTATGCATATATATACATATATATATATTATATATATATATATACACACACACACACACACACTAACTGGGGAAGACACTAAGATCTAGGAAAGGTTAGGAAAAACCTTTTGTTAGGAGATGATGTTTAAGTTATGCACACTTTGTAGGGAGTTAGGCATTATTTGGTTATGATGTAAAAGGCAAGAGGTCATACATTCCAGCCATGGGCCACACTGTACAAAGGGGGTGGAGATAAGAGGTGGAATGCTGTGTATAAGGAACAAAAGTAAGCCAGTTTGACTTGGCTGAAAGAATATGTGAAAGATAGCAATACATTCCTGGTGCTCTGTGCTTGGTAAGAATAAAAATAAAACAAAAGCATTAGGAGGAAAATCCTAGAAGTAAGAAAAGACTTGAGTTTTGCAAGGGTGTGTTGGATGGTTTCCAGTCAATTTTAAAAAGTAATCAGTTAATCTTCCAGGATCTTACAGAAGAGCTAAGGTAGACTGGAGTTGAATTGTGAATATTTTTGATTGCCAGAGGAGTTTGTATTGTTTCTAAAGATAGCAATTAAGAGGCTTTTGTAGTAGTCTAGGTGAGAGGTATTAAGAGTGAGAGTGGAGAAAGGGGATTCTGGGGTAAGGGAAAGCAGACTCGAGATAATGTGGAGGTAGGATTGAGAACGAGACAACTAATTGGTAGTGGAAGCTGAAGAGGGAAGAATAGGGAAGAGTCAAGGATGGTTCTGAGAATGTGAACCTGAGTTACTAGAAAATAGTGATGCTCTGATAGAAATGGGGAAGTTAGGAAGAAGAGTGAATTTTGTGGAAAAGATGTGAGTTGTATTTTTGGCAGGTTACATTTGAAATGCTTATAGGACTTCTGGGCTGATAGTTGGTAGTGCATGACTGCAGCTAATATTGAGAAGGTTGAATATATAAATCAAATAATAATTGAATTCATGGGAACTGATGAGGTCATCAAGGGAGAGCGTATAGAAAGAGAAGAGGGCCCAGGACAGAAAATTTGGGGTATATACTAATCGGAAGAGGGACATGGATACTGATGAATCTAAGATTATGAAGGAATGGTAACAGGTAGCAAAATCAGAAGAAAGTAATGTCACAAAAACCCAGAGAGAAAAGAATATGCAGGAGAGGGTGATCAATAGAATCACTTATTACAGATAGGTCAAGAAGAATGAGGACAGAGAAAAGGACTTGGCAATTAAAAGAACATTGGTGACTTTGAAGTGCAGTTTTCAATTGAAAGATAAGGTCGAAAACCAAATTGTAGGGAACTCTCTCTGCTTTATGATCAATTATCTTCTTCTTTCCCTATTCTTTTCTTCTACCTCTTTGTTCTCTCTAAAGTCATTATCACTGCACTGGATACTCTCCTTTCTTATCCTGACCTCTTGGCAAATCTACTCTCCTCTTTCTCTGATAGGACCATCAGGCAGATGGTGCCCCACTGGTTAAAGTACCAGGCTTGAAGCCAGGAAGACCTGAGTTAAAAAATGGCCTCAGACACTTTCTAGATGTATGATATTGGGCAAATCACAACCTCTGTTTCAGTTTCCCTCAACTGGGATGGAAATAATAGTAGTACCTGCTTTATAAGGCTGTGATGAAAATCAAATGAGGTAATATTTGTAAAAGTACTTAGCACAGTGCTTGGCACTAGTAGATGATTTATAAATGCTTATTCTCTTATTCCCCCTAGGATCCCTTATTCAGATGTTGTCAAATTGATCTGAAGAAATCATAGAGTTATGCTGACTGGGTCCATTAAAATTTTCTTTTAACTGGGTTCTCACTACAGCAAGGCAATATACTCCCTCATCAGTTTATTTCTCTTTCCATATTGACTATTCCAAATCATATCATCTCTCTTCAAGATTCCCACAACATATTTCCCCTTTCAGCTGAAAACTTTATTTCATAATTCACTCAAGAAATTAAGGTCATTCAATAAGAATTCCCTTTTATTCTTTCCTTTCATTTCAAATCATTCAGGTATCTCCCACTATTTTGTTCTTTACTCTGGTCTGGGATAAAGAATTTTGTTCTCGATTCTGTCCACTCCCATCTTCTTCAGTATATTTCCTCTTCTATCACCATTCCTGCTCTCTGTTATTTTCCAACATCTTCCTATCTACTGGCTGTTTCCTGCTGCCTCTAAACACTCCCTTCCATTACTCGCCTCTCCTTAAAAAATGACTACTAGATCCTACCATTTCTTCTAGCTCTTATCCTGTAGTTCTCTTTCTCATTCTTAGCTAAACTATTTGGGAAAGACTGCTACACTTGATGTCTCTGCTTCCTTTCATCTTGCTTGCTTTTAAGTCTTTTATAATTTGAATTTAGACATCATCAATTCTACTGAAACTACCCTTTTTAAAGTTATCAGTGCCTTCTTAATTGACCAATCTAATGTCCATTTAACAGTCCTCGTCTTTCTTAACCTCTCTTCAGCATTTGACAATGTTGATTATCTATGCCTCCTGCTTGCAAGTTGCTCTCTAGATTTTTGTGACATTGTCCTTGGTCCTCTTCTCCTTTTGCTCTATTGTCTATGATGTCTTACTTAGTGATCTTATCACCTTTGATGAATATAAATATCATCTCTATGCACATGATTCTCAGATCTATGTATCCAGCCATAGTCTCTTTCTTGCAATAGTCATCAGTCTCCAAGTGCCTTTTGGTAATCTTGAATTGGACATTCTATAAACATCTTAAATTCAACTTGTCCAACAGAATTTATTATCTTTCCTCCCAAATCCTTTCTTTTCCCAAATTGCTCTATTACTGTCAAGGGCACTACCAAACTCCTAGTCAGCCAAGCCTATAATTTCAGTGTCATCTTCAAATCCTTACTCTCATTCACCCTATTTTTCTAATCCATTGTCAAATCTTGTCATTTTTACTTTCACAACAAATGTCCTATACAACTTCTTTCCACTGATAGAGCCACCATTATAATTTAGGCCCACATGACCTCCTATTTACATGACCTCCTATTTAAATACTTTTTTTTTTTTTTTTTTGCTAAGGCAATTGGGGTTAAGTGACTTGCCCAGGGTCACACAGCTAGGAAGTGTCTGAGATCAGATTTGAACTCAGGTCCTCCTGACTTCAGGGCTGGTGCTCTATCCACTGCGCCACCTAGCTGCCCCTAAATACTTTTCTAATTAGTTTCTCTGCTTTAAGTCTCTCTCAACTTCAATCCATCCTCCATTCAACTGCCATGGTGAATTTTTTTTGAAGGAAATAACATTTTATTTTTTAAGCTTTTTATTTTCAAAACATATGTGTAGTTTTCAGAATTTACTCTTGTAAAATCTTGTATTCCAAATTTTTTTCTCCCTCCCTCTTCCCCTAGATGGCAAGTAATCCAATATATGTTAAACATATGCAATTCTTCTATACATATTTCCATATTTATCATGCTGCATGAGAAAATCAGATCAAAAAGAAAAAAAATGAGAAAGAAAACAAAATGTAAGCAAACAACAGCAATGTTTGTGAACCACACCCAGTCCCTACAGTCCTCTCTCTGCTCTCTCCATCACAAAACCATTGGAACTAGCCTGAACATGGTAAATTTTTAAACTCTTTTTTTGGATGGTATAATGGACTTTTAAGTAATTTTTAAATACTTTTTTGGGGTATCTTTTGTTTTTACATCACTTAAATTCCCTCCATATTCTTCTCCTTTTCTATCCATACAGATTTTTTTTTAAAAAGAGAAAAGGAACATCAGCAAAACTTATATTGGAAAAATTCTGAAAACACATGACATTCCATAATCTTGGACCCTCCTACTCTTCTGCAAAGGAATTAGCATGGAGGTTTTTTTTTTTTTTGTTGTTGTTGGGTTTTTTTTTCCCCGTGTCTCTTTGGGACCAAGCTTGTTTGTAATTTTGCAGCATTAATTACTATTGCTTTATGGCTACTGTACCTTTCTTTTTATCCCTAATGCTTAGCACAGTGCCTAGCATACAGGAATTGTTAATAGATTGATGTTAATAGATTGACAGTGGGGTGCAATGAAACATAGGCTAGATCTGAGGTCAGGGGACTTGTAGTCAAATCCTTCCTCTACCTCAAAGCTTTTTAAACTGTGGGTCGTGGTTACATAACTGAATGTGACAAATTTATGTGACAATGTGACAAAATTATGATTTATTATCAATAAATGTTTGATTTGTATACCTATTTTATATCCCCATATAGTTAGGGTAGTATAAAAATTTCTCAAGTGAAAAGAGGTCACAAGTGTAAAAAATTTAAGAAGCTCTGCAGTCTCTCCCAATGCTACAAAAAACCTTAATTCACGTAAGAGTTTTGCTGGGAAATTGCCCAGAAAAAAAGTGTGCATTTCCTTTCAACCATTGCTCATCAAGTACCTTAGTAGTAGGATGAGTTGGGGAGTTCTCTGCATGTTTTCTGGTTGCATTGCTCCATTCTTGGTAATTTGGCACAAGATGCTTCCAAACATTTCCTTGTGCCAAAATAGGTAGGTAGAGGAAATTTCAATCACATAGTGTAAAATAAATTTTAAAATAACTTTTCTTGTTCTCTTTTTTATATCATCATTTTCCCCAGTATCCCTTCTTTCTTTAGAGAACCAGCCCATGTAACAAATATAATATTTTGTAAAGACCGAGAGAGAATTAGCAAAACTGATCCATACCTGGAAAAAATCCTGAAAATGTCTGCAATGTATCATACTCTTTGGCCTCTTACCTCTTTGAAGAGATAGGGTGGGAATGTTTTCTCATTATATTTTTAAATAGCTCTTGCCTTTTTACCTAGCAGTTATATTTCTAATATGATATCCAATCAGTATGTTCCTGAAAAGATTTTGCTACATAGACGAGGTGGTTCTTATACACTCAAGACCTAATTCAGCTCTAGAACTTTCATGTACAAATGACCAGGGAAAGGAAATTATGTAGGAAATTTTAAAATAATAGCTTACATTTATATAATGCTAAGTGACAGGTACTACATTATTTTTTATTTAGTGATCTTATCACCTTTGATGAATATAAATATCATCTCTATGCACATGATTCTCAGATCTATGTATCCAGCCATAGTCTCTTTCTTGCAATAGTCATCAGTCTCCAAGTGCCTTTTGGTAATCTTGAATTGGACATTCTATAAACATCTTAAATTCAACTTGTCCAACAGAATTTATTATCTTTCCTCCCAAATCCTTTATTATTTTACAATCATTGTTTCATCTGATCCTCACAAAACTCTAAGGGATAGATACTATTATTACCCCTATTTTATAGATGAGGAAACTGAGGAAAATAGGTAAAGTGACTTGTCCAGAGTTATATAGCTTGTGTCTGTGGCTAGATTTAAATTCAGGTCTTTCTTTCTTTTTTTTTTTTAGTTTGAAATTATATCTTTATAATAGCAAGAACCTATTTCTTTGGGACATCCAACAACAATACACTTTCATATATACAGACACATGTTTATAGATATACATAAAAACACACATACATATATGTAAACATATCTTTATCTATAGAATATCCTTTTCTTCACAAAGGAAAAGGCTCCTCTCCTTCAAGTTTCTGTCATTCTTTCCTCTAAACTTCCTCTAATATTTTAGTTAGGAAAAGAAGAAAAGGAACTGACTATGGCATTTCTCTTGCTATTTATTTCTGGAAACCTTTATAAGTCCTAAGCTCATTTTCAGAAGAATTAGCAAAGTATACCCCTGCACTGCCATTTGTGACACTGGAGTTTAAGAGCTACAATTAGCACTCATTTTGATCTTTTTATTTTTTGATAGTTTCTGTCAAGCAAGCCGCAAATCTCTTTTTTTGATTTTTTTTTCAGAAATAGTTTCCTTTTTTTCTTCCTTGCCAATCTTCCACCTTTTATGCTAAAAATAATTTTATTTTTTTATCTTTTTAATTAAAGCTTTTTATTTTTCAAAACATATGTGTGGACAATTCTTCAACATTAGCCCTTGCAAAACCTTGTGTTCCAATTTTCCCTCCTTCCCCCCGCCCTCCTCTGGAAGGCAAGTAATCCAATATGTGTTAAACATGGTAGAAATATGTCAAATCCAATATATGTATACATATTTATACAATTATCATGCCACACAAGAAAAAAAGAGAAGCAAAATAAAATGCAAGCAAACAACAAAAAGAGTGAAAATGCTATATTGTGAACTACACTTAGTACCTAGAGTCCTTTCTCTGAGTGTATATGACTCTCTTCATCACTGAACATTTAGAACTGGTTTGAATCATCTCATTGTTGAAGAGAGCCATGTCCATCAGAATTGATCATTGTATATAAATTCGAGTCTTTTTTTACTCCAGGCCCAGGAATCTAGCTAATGCATTGATTAGGTTTTTAATGGTTGATCTTGCCATTAACATAGTGTAAGATAAAAATATTTATCTCGGGATCCCTCTGCTCAGTTCACCAAGATTAACCACATTGATAAAAAGAAGACAAAAAAAATTAGGTATAGGAGCTGAAATTCTAATATCTTTCTGTGTCCATGGGACCCTTCAGCAGTCTAGTGAAATCTAATGGGTTTTTTTGCCTCCATTCATGTTTGGAAGAAATGCAACTTTTCATTTAGAGGTTGGGGAAAATAAAGATTTTACCCATCCAGGTTCACAGACCTAAAATCTATTCAATTTAAGAACCTCTGCTCTAGATAGTGAGTAGTTTTTTATGGACTTCTGGGTGGACCTTGAAGACAAAGCCTCACCACTTAACTTTGACTATGAGAGTATGTATTGTGAAGCAGTTGAGGAATCTTTGAATTTTTATCAATTGGTTTTGCTAAGAAAAGAATGAGTAGATAGGTCTGAGGTCAAAAAAGTAGAACTTTGAACAGATATCATAGCAGCTGTTATCCAAGATCTTATTTTGGCTACTGCAGTCACAGGTCTCTGCAAGCCTTTGGCCTTGTTTCTTAGTGTTGCTCTGGCCACTGCTGTATACTACTTTTCTTCTGTGTTTTACTTTGTTACTTTGCCTGCTTCTTATAATTCCTCAGACCCAGTGGCTCTGTTACTGTCTGAACCCATGTTAGCCCTTTTGATCCACTGGTCACATTAGTGACATGCTGGGAAATGTTGGAATTACTGATACATCCTCCCAGAGAAGTCTGAGAATGACTTGTGTTCAGATTTTCAAAAAAATTAGAAAAACTTGGTTAACCCCTATTAGACAATGATAAAAACATAATTTGTCATTATAGAGCATGTACATCATATTGTGCCCCTGCAAGAATCTTTCTTTGGGGCCTTGAGTTAATTACGCTATTGTGACTTAGAGTATATTTTATTTATAGTTTGTCATTTAACATTATTTATAACTATGCTTTATTCATAAACATCCTATGAAAGGTAAGCTGGATTTTTTTCTTTCTTTTCTTTTTCTTTCTTTTTAATTTTTTTTTTTTTGCATCTGCTGTTCAAAGATATATCATTAAGAGTTGATAGCTGTTTCACTTTGGAGTACTTACAGGTATTTTATATACACTGCTGACACTTAGATTAGCTCTGTCAACTTGATGGACATCCCAACATTAAGAGCAGGTTGTTTTTGTTTTGTTTTGTTTTGTTTTAAACCGTCCCTCCTGAAAGCAGAGGAAAAAGATTAAAAATATTCACTCGTAGCATTGAGTTATTATGCCCAGAAATGTTAAGTTTCTTCCTTAGGATCACATCTGTAGTCCTTGACATGGCTAGTATTTGAGTTCACTTCAGTTGGCTCCAACTCAAACATTCTTTCCTCTGTACTATGTTGTTGCCTTTTGTTTAGCTCTTAGGGATTAGATGTATGTTATTGTCTGTTGAGGGGCAGCTAGGAGATACAGTGGATTGAGCACTAGGATTGGAATTAGAAAGATTCTTCCTCAATCTGGCCTCAGATACTTATCGGGGCAAGTCATTTAATCCTGTTTCCTCACTTTCCTTATCTGTAAAATGAGCTGAAGTAAATGGCAAACCACTCCAATATCTTTGCCAAGAACCCCCAAAGGGGATCACAAAGAGTTAGACTTTACTGAAAATTCCTGAGCAACAAAAAACTGTGTTGAACAGGAAAAAAGGGGACTGGTTTTGTCAATAGGTTCCCAAGTCTGTTCACTTCCTGTGGTAAATGTCCCAGTTTATTGTTTTGTTTTGTTGTTTTGTTTTGGTTTTTTGGTTTTTTTGGTGGGAGGAAGGAGAAGGAAATGGATTTACTTGCTAATCAAACGTTTTTGAGTAGAGAATTCTTTGTGGAACAAAACTATATTTATAATGGTCCTATCTGTCAGTATAACCTGTTTGGACAAGCTACAGGATTTTGGATGAGTTTCAAAGGAAAAGCAGTCTACCTGAATATCTGGCATTGTCTAATAGTCTTGATTTTTACCACTTGGTGATTAGGTTGATCCCAGTGCTAAGATGACAAATTGTACACTAAGAATGAGAAATCTTGACACTTAGTCCACTGTTGGAACTAAATCATATTGCTGTTTATTACCTAGCTTTTATTTTTCAAAATTTTCTAATCCTGTCATACCAGTGGCAACCAATCCTAGATGTAGCTGACAGTTGTAAAATTCATTGCAGGGTGTGTTGTTTATATCTTTTTCCTTCTTCCCAGGAAATTCTTCAAGAATTTCTGCACCAACTTCCTTTTTCAGTAGAGAATGAAAGATTGTCTAACGTGTATTTCTTATTTTTAAAGAATAGTACCATCAAATACTGCTATCATAAGAAGTTACTAGAAATTTAACAGAGGAAAGAGGGTATTTATATTTTTATGCCATGTATTAGATAAACAAAAAACAATGACAATCACTTAATGCCTTAATTTGGTTACTCAAGATGATGGATGGTGGTAGTGTTTTGGGCTGAGAGTTGGGAAGCTATTTTTCTTTTTTTATTGTTAGCATCCAGTAGTTTATTCATACTTCACCATTAGAGGGAGTTCCACAAATATAATGAAGTACGTTTTCTTTTTTACAGATAATACTGGAATCCACCAAATGAGTAGTTTTTAGGTGGAAGGAGTGATGTTACCCATCTGGTTACTGGCCTTTAGTTGCTCAGTTCAATGAGACTGAGAAGCGCTAAGTTATAGATAAATCTAAGGGGAAGTGTGTATGTAACTCTATTTACTAACAAGATATAACAACCTCAAGGTACTGGGTAGGTTAAAAGTTAAGGAGAAAGGAAGGGAGTTTTCCCTTTTATTTGGTTACCCTCTACCTGTTTGATATAGAGAAGTTTCAGGGATAGAAGAATGATAGTCTTTGGAAAGTTGCCAAACCATGCTTTCTGCTCCAAGTGTTCTGAACTCATGGCATCAATCCATATAGAGGTTAAGTGGAACCAATGCCCAGTTGGGCAGCTGGATGGCTTAGTAGAATATTGGGCCTGGAGTCAGAAAAATTTGAGTTCAAATTTTGTACCAGACATTTATTAGATTGTGACGCTGAGTAAATCATTTAACCCTGTTAGCCTCAGTTTCCTCATTTATAAAATGAGCTGGAGAAGGAAATGGCAAACCACTCTGTTATCTTTGCCAAGAAAACTCCAAATGGAGTCATAAAGAGACAATGAACAACAACAATGAATAGTGTTCATAAAACTTGTAGTGTTAGATCTTCCTTTTTGTATAAAAGCAAGGTAAGTATGAGAGGTTTGCCCACCCTTTCCCCTAGCAATGAATTACAAACAACTGTAATGAAAGCTTATATGAAACATTCAGAGAACTTTTCAGTTTCATATAAAAACTTGAGAGAAGAAATAAAACATATTAGTGTAGTGTGCAAGTTCCCAGATAGTCTAATCTTTTCTCTCTTTCTTTTCTCTTTTTCCCCCTCCCTTCTCCTCTTCTGCTCTAATGAGTTTCTTTCATTTTTTTTGTTCCCCCCCCCCAGGCAATTGAGGTTAAGTGACTTGCCCAGGGTCACCCAGCTAGGGAATGTTAAGTGTCTGAGATCAAATTTGAACTCAGGTCCTCCTGACTTCAGGACTGATGCTCTATCCACTGCGCCACCTAGCTGCCCCTAATGAGTTTTTTTCAAAGATCAGGTTGAAAATCATCTCTCCATTAGGACTTTGTAGTTCTCTTTGGTGGCTAGTATCTTCTCCTCCATCTATTTATCTGTTGTTTAGTCCTTTTCAGTCATATCCACCTCTTTGTAATCCTTTTTGGGTTTTTTTTGGCAAAGATACTGGAATGATTGGTCATTTCCTTCCCTAGTTCATTTTACAGATGAGGAAACTGAGACAAACATGACTAAGTGGCTTCTCTACAGTAACACAGCCAGTGAATGTATCTGAGATCAAATCTGAACTCAGATCTTCTGATCTGAACTCACGGTATAGCACTCTATCCACTGTGCCTCATATGTTAGTTTGTATTAATTATTAATTTTGAATATACTTTGTCTAGATATTTATACAGCTTGTCTCCTATAATAGGATGTAATCTCCTTAAGGTTAGGGACTTTTAAAATTTATCTTCATATTCCTAGTGCCTAGCCCAGTGTTTAACCCAGAGTAGGTGCTTATTGCTTGCTGATAGAATGTGAATGACTTAAAATGGGCCAAGAAGAATTTAACATCAAAGAATGAATGTGAACAAGCCTCACTCTCTTATCCTTACCTTTTAAATATTTAGAATGTTTCCTGTACTATTTCTTCCAAGAATTGCCATTCTTTTTCATTTTTTAGTGATATTAGTTATTGAAGAACAGGCAGCTTAGCATAGTGGCTAAAGTACTGGATTTGGAAAGAACTGGATTCAAGTCCTGCTAGTGACACTCTCAGAGTGTTGTTGCCTTAATTTCTACATGATTTACCTAGTAAGAAATAAACAGGTTGGGAAATATGTCAGAGTAAGTTCTCTAAGTCTGGGAAATCACAGATGCTTTAGGTATTTCTTAAGTTTTTAAGACTGTTACATTTAATAACAAGAGAAAGCTTGATATGGTATATAGAGAACCAATGTTGGAGCTCAGGAGAGCCTGGCCTCTGACCCAGACTGGCTATGTGGTTTTGGGAAAGTCGCTTAAGCACTCTAAGAGTATAATTGGCAGAGAAGTTACTAAATTGTTCTGATAGAGGCAAGCTCTTGGAATCAACAAATTCATTGATGTAGTCTCTATTCCTAAACTACCTTTAATAGAGCCATTATGAAGATCACTGATCATATAAATTAGTTGTCATAGAAATAACTTTGTGTGAAGAACTGATACATTGTATGTTTATAATAGATAAGAACCCTAACAGTATTTGTTAGGTTTTCAAGTTGATTTAGATTCTTAGAAATAAATTGATCTTTTGTATTATGGTATAGTTCTAAAAATGTCTGCCATAATATTTAGCATCTGTATTTACACCTACATCCTTTAAAAACTAAACAAGTTAGAATGGTTATTATTACTTCTTACTTGAAACATAGTATCTTTTTTTGAATCTTCAAAATATATTGCCTGTTTAGCTCTGTTGATTTCAGAATTTTGGGTACATATAATTATCACTATTAAAAAAATTTCAGTAGTAATGAAAGTACTTTCAGCAGCAGGTTTGGTTCTTTGATTTGAAACCTATTTAGGTTGATAATCATTGTCCCAGTGAGTTTGGTTTGATAGGTTAATAATTTTTAAAATTCAATAAGACCAAGGTATATCTCTAGGGAAGGATGGTATAACTTTTTTTTTATTACTTTTTTTTTGTTTAATTGAGTAAGGGAATATGAATATTGTTGTCATCCCATTAGTCTGGTCTGTTCACTCTTTCATTTGATAACTCAGTAAATATTTGTCAACAACATGTAATATAAAAATATTATCTATGTTTTTATTCATATCATTGATAAAAATGTTGAACAGAATGGGGCCAAGGACTGCAGATTCCTGTAGCAGTCCACCACAGAACATCCTTTCCTCCCGGATTTAATAGGTCCATTAATCATTACTCTTTGGGTTCAGTTCTGAACCTTCCCTTTTATTATCTATCATGCATCTATCTTTCCATCTTATCTATAAAAATATGAGAAATTCTGCTACTTGGTTTGTTAAAAGGTGGATATATAATTATTAATATGCTAAAAAATTGGATATTTGTATTACAAAGGATAAAGAGATATATGACATTTCCCTTCATGGAGACTTAATACCTTATGTATGTAAGTCTTTAGTGGAATGCTCTAAGGATCTAAAGCTCTTGACCCCATTCTATTCAACACTTTTATCAGTGACCTGAATAAAAATGTAGATGACATGTTTATCAAATTTGTAGTTACCATAAAACTAGGACAAATAGCTAACCCACTGGACAATTGAATCAGGATTTGATGATAATGAAATCAAATGAATAATAAAAGGAAATTTAATGGAGAAAGACATAAGTCCTACACTTGGGTTAAAAAATTTCTACGACATACATAAAGGATAGGGAAAGCATGGCTAGATAGAAGTTTGTGTGAAAAAAATATCTTGTTAATTAAATGGATAGCAAGCTCAATATGACAATTAACATTGTGACATGGTAGGGAAGAAATAACCTAATACATCCCTAGACAACATTAGTAGAGGTATAATGCCTGAGAAGTTGATAATCCAACTGATGCTGGCCAGACCATATTTGGAATATTGTATACCATATTTTAAGAAATATATTGATGAGATGGAGAACCTCCAGAGGAGGTTACTAAGATGATGAGGGGTCTCAAGATTTAGTTCAAAGAATTGGAGATGTTTAATCTAGAGGGAAAAAAGACTTAGTTGAGATATTATCGCCATTTTTAAATGTTTAAAAGTTGTTGTAGAGAGGAATAAAAAACATTTCTTGAGTGTTTACTATGTGCCAAGTCATATGCTATCAGGAAATCAAATACAAAACCATAGCATTAAAAAAAACAAATTAAAATGGAAAAAAAGTTTAAAAACAATCATTTTAGTCCCCGATTAAGAAGCTTATGTTCTATTGGGAAACATACCACATATAGGGGAATGGTGGGCTGGCAAGAGAGATTATGAACTCCAGAGTCAGAAAGAGAGTAGGCTGAGTGATAGAGCAATTCATTAACACACTCTTTCTGGGGCAATGGTAGAGGCAATGTCATGACAATACTCAGAGAAAGAACTGGAAAGAGGAAGGATGGGATAGAGATTAGATTTGTTGTACTTGACTCCAGAGGAAGGGAATGGAAGAGGAGAGATAGATTTCAGTCTGATATGAGGAACAATTTCCTAAGCATTAGAGCTGTCCAAAAATGAAACAAGTTGCTTTAAGAGTTGCCTTCATTGTACACCTGCAGTAAGTAGAGCCATTTGTTAGACACATTAAAGAACTAAGGCCTGTTCAAGTAGAGAGTGGATTAAATGACTTCTAATGTCCCTTTCTAACTTTGATAATCTGTGGCAGAAGAAGTGTAATTGTGTGCTTTTCATCATTTCTAATGTTTTTCTGATCCATGTTTTACTTTCCTGTGTAATTTTAGAATCTTATCTCAATTTTTCAAATCTTTACTCTGAAATATGGGATCATAATGCTTTTCATTAGGATCATTTTCCATCGTTCTTCAATGTCTAGATTTTTTTGTTACTTTGTTTCAAACAGAAAATGTGTGTATATTCCTGCCAAGTTCACTATTAATATCTGAAAAAAGGCCAGCAGTAGAAATAGGGAAAAAAGAATTGCACTATGGGGAAAAATGGCATCTTAGAAATTGGAATAGTATATGCTTATCCCTCACACCATTTTAAAAAACAATCTTACTTCTTCCTAATTACTTTGCAGTGAGAATTAAATACATTAGTTTTAAAATAATACTTTGTTAATATCAAGTAAATTTACATGAACATCCCAAGATATTTTATTTGAAAAGCTAGATCAACAAGTATTTATTAAGTGTCTACTATGTGCCAAGCATTGTGCTAGGTGATGGGTATATAAAAGCAACAAAAAAGGAACCCCTGCATTTAAGAACCATATATCCAAAGAAAGACACAATGTGCACATTTATAGGTATACAAAAAAACAAACAAACAACATTTCTAAGACAAGCAAGGTAATCATGTTGGGGGAAGACATTCATAGCAGGGGTACCAAGAAAGACCTCATAAAGAAGAATGTAGTATTAAAGGAAACCAGGAATTCCAATCAATCCACCAACAAGGATTTATTAAGCTCCTTCTGTGCACCTTATGGAAAAGACTCTATATTTATAGTAAGAGAACCTGAATTCACATGCTGGCTCTGATACTTGCTTTATGTATAACTTTAGGTAAATCTCTTAAACTCTCTGTAAAGAGACGGTTGGACTAAAAAATCTCTCAGGTCCTTTCTAGCTTTTGATATAGAGATGGGGAAGGGAGTATATTTCAGGAATGGGATAAAGCTCCTAAAAAGATACAGAGATGGCAAATGGAATTTCTTGTTGGAGGAACAGCAAGAAAGCCAGTTTTACTAGACCATAGAGTGTTTAGATAGGAGTAATGTACACATGCATACATACACATTTTACATGTATGGAAATGTAAAGGTAGGAAGAGGTCAGGTTGTGAAGAGATTTAAATGTCAAGTGGAGGAGTTGATATTTAATCTTACATATAATCAGAGGGATAGTGGAATTTATTGAATAGAAGGGACATGGCTAGACTTGTTTATTAGGAAAAAATCACTTTGTCAGTTGTGTGAAGAATAGTTTAGAGTGGGAAGAGATGAAGCAGAGAGACCAATTAGGAAGCTGTTGCCCAGGCAAGATGTGATGAACGCCTGAAGTAGCATGGTGGCTCTGTGGGTAGAGAAACGGAGACTTTATGAATGATATTGTGAAGGTAGAAAGATTTGCTAATTGACTGGATGTATAAAAGTAAGGAGAAGGAAATGTTGAGAATGGTAGAAATAACAATCTGTTATTGTTATGATGAATTCCCTTTTGTTTCTGGTTTCTTAAGGAGATCCAAAATAAAGATTGATAGGTTGTTCATAAAAATGTAGGTTTTCTTGGAACACTAATACATTGTTGGTGGAACTGTGAACAGATCCAGCCATTCTGGAGAGCAATTTGGAACTATGCTCAAAAAGTTGTCAAACTGTGCATACCCTTTGACCCAGCAGTGTTTCTACTAGGCCTATATTCCAAAGAGATCTTAGAGGAGAGAAAGGGCCCCACATGTACAAGAATGTTTGTGGCAGCCCTTTTTGTAGTGGCTAGAAACTGGAAACTGAAGGGATGCCCATCAATTGGAGAGTGGCTGAATAAATTATGGTATATGAATGTTATGGAATATTATTGCTCTGTAAGAAATGACCAGCAGGACAATTTCAGAGAGGCCTGGAGGAACCTGCATGAACTGATGCTGAGTGAAACGAGCAGAACCAAGAGATCATCATACACAGCAACGACAGTATTACATGATGATCAATTCTGATGGACATGACTCTGCAACAAAGAATTGTCTCAAACCAGTTCCAGTTGTTCACTGAAGAAAACCATATACACCCAGAGAGAGGGATATGAAATATGGACCACAACGTAACATTTTCATGATCTCTATTGACATTTGCTTGCATTGTGTTGCCTTTCTCTGATTCTTTTTTTTTTTTTGTAGATAGGATTTTTCTTGCATAACTTGTCAAGCATTTCAACATTATTAACATGTAGTGGACTTCCTGCCATCTAGGGGAGGGGAAGGGACTGGGGGTAAAATATGTAATGGAAAGCTTTGTAAAGATCAATGCTGGGGAACTACCCACACATATGTTATACAAATAAAAAGCTTTAATAAAAAAATTAAAAAAAATAAAATTAAAAAAATGTAGGTTTTCTCTGTTTTTTATTGCTGCTGCATAGCTCTGCTATTATCTGGTTGAGTTTATACACATAATCTTGTAATAATCAAATAATATTTGATTTTTTTTTGAGACTTCATCATCTCTGATGTCATAAACATGGCCACCATCAGTAATACTGTGTGCCTAATGCTGTGTGACACACAGAAATGATACCCTTCTCCTGTCTGGCCTTCCAAAGAAGCTTTTGGAGGTAATTACCATTTAAAAATATTTAATGCTACAGTGTGGCAGAACAACATTGAATTTACAGTTATTGACTTGTGCTCCTGTCTGGTGCTTCAATTTAGTAATTTTGTGATCTTGGACAAAGGATTTGTTAACATTTAAAACCTCAACTGCTTTAACTATCAATAGTCAAAAACATTAATTAAGTGCCTACTATGTGCCAAGTTTTGTGCTAAGTACTAGAGGCACAATAAGATGCAAAAGGCAGTCCTTGCCCTGGAGGAGCTCATAATTGAAAGGGGGAGACAACAAGCAAATAAGCTATATGTAGGACAAATGGAAATATTTAAGGGAGGAAAAGTGTTAGAATTAAAAAGGTTGGGAAAGGATACTTCTAGAAGATGAGAGTTTAATTGGAATTTAAAGAAAGCTAGGGAAGTCTGTAGGTGAAGATGAGGAAGGAGAACATTCCAGGTATGGCTGACACCAGAGAAAATACCTAGAGATGAGGGATGACATTTTTTGTTCTTATAATAGCCAGGAGGCCAGATTGAAGAGTACACATAGGGGAATAATGTACAAGGAAACTAGGTTTTGCTAAATAGAAGGTTTAGTAGTTGACCATGAAAGTGATAGGAAGCAACTGGAATTTGAGTGAGAGTAACATGGTTAGACCTGAGCTTAAGAAAAATTACTTAAATTTTTTTTTCATTTAAAAATATTTTTTCAATTACATGTAACAGAAATTTTTAACATTCTTTTTAAAAACTTTTTTTTGAGTCCTGAATTCTCTCTCCTCCTCTTTCCCCTTTCCCCTATAATTGAGATCTAAGCAATTTGATATAGAAAAATTACTTTGGTGACTGAATGGAAGATTGATTGAAGTGGGAAGGAACTTGAGGCATGAAAATCCACCAATAGGTTATTGCAATAATATAGGTTTGAGATGTTGAGGGCCTGCACTAGAGGGGTGGCAGTGTCAAAGGGGCGAAGGGATATTTGAGAGATGAAATTGACAGGTCTTGATAACAGATTGGCTATAGAGGGTTAGAGATAGTGATATTAAAAGGAAAATTCTAGGTTCTGGCCTTCTTCCTGATGAAAGAAGCAAAACACAGGAAGAAAAAAAAAATTTAAAGTTTATTAAGACACCAAGACCAAAAAAAAAAAAACCAAAAACCAAAAACCAAAAACCAAAAACCATTGGCGGTCTGGTTACTGGACTTTTATAGAACTGAGTAAGCAACTTAAACATAAGGGCAAAGGTATTTTGTTTGGATTATGCAGTGATGAAGAGGTAGGGATTAGTGCTCCTCCCTTAGTATTTTAATAGGTCTGAGTTTCAAATGAGGAAATGGGGGTAAGTCAACTTGCATAGCAGTTGCTAACTCCTAGGTACTCATTATGAGGAGGTGGGATTAGTGCTAAAGACATAGGATTAATCTTTCTCTCCTGAAGGACCTCTCTCCCTTGCAAGTAGTCAAAGTCAAAGCAAGTTTAGAATATAGGATCATTTCAGAATGACTCAGCAGTAGAGATTGACTTTACACAACAAGGAGTCAAGAATGATAGCAGATTGGGGGCCTAAAATATTGGGAGGATGGTGCTGTAGAAAACATAAGGGGAGAAGGGGAGAATGCAGAAGGAAAGATAAGGAGTTCTGTTTTGGACATGTTGACTTTAAGATGTCTGTTGGACTAGTTCCAATGATCTTGTGATGAAGAGAGTCATCTACACCCAGAGAGAGGATTGTGGGAACCTGAGTGTGGTTCACAACATAGCATTTTCACCCTTTTTGTTGTTGTTTGCTTGCATTTTATTTTTTCTCATTTTTTTCTGGTTTTATTTGATTTTTCTTGTGCAGCAAGATAATTGTATAAATATGTATGCATATATTGGATTTAACACATTTCTACCATGTTTAATATATATTATTACTTGTCATCTGGGGAGGGGTTGGGGGAAAGAGGAGAAAATTGAAACACAAGGTTTTGCAAGAGTTAATGTTGAAGAATTATCCATATATATGTTTTGAAAAATAAAAAGCTTTAATAAAGAAAAAAAAATTTAAAATAAGATGTCTGCTGGATGAGTTTGAGATGACAAAGATATCTTGAGAGACTGGCAATCAATAGAAAGTTTGAAAATCATAGAGAATAATAACTATAAAGAAGGAATAATAATGTCTCTACTACTTGTCATGCTAGTTTTCAGAGTTCTAGGCAATTCTCTAAGATTATAGGTTACAAAGTAGTCCTTTATTTACATGAATGAAAAAAGTTTCTACAGAAGGGGCTTCATAACCCCACTGAAATCAAAAGTCCTTTCTGCTCAAAAGATATAACTCATAGGGTTATTCAAAGACAGCATGAGACAATGTAGATATAACTGTGGTCCTAAATCTTCTAGTACCTGAGAACTCACAATTTGGGTATGATATTGTAGGGCCTGACTCAATAGATAATTTTTTCTGTTACAGTTGGTATGTCCCCATCTCAAGAATTTTCTCAATCCTTAACATTTAGGCATATCTTATATCTAGGGTACTCCCAAAAGCGACTTCTAAATCCCCTATAAGCATTTATCAATGCATCTCAGGCAGGACAGACTTGTATCATTTCAAAGAAAATGAAGATGATACAAAGATTCATAGCAACCCATAGAGCAACCACACAAAACATTCAAATGACCCCAAAGCTTCTCTGACCTTAGAGTGGTTTTTGGAGTAAACCTTAGACTTTTTTTCCTAAGTTTCTTTTTCTCATGGGATCCCACACAGTTTCCCTAAGACTCGTACTATCCTAAGCTTTAGAGGCAGCCCCAGAAGATAAACATACTTTGTGGGTTACTAAATGTAACTGCCCAGAAAATCACTTATTTTTAAAAAATTTGTATAATTTTTATTAAAGCTTTTAATTCACAAAACATATGCATGGGTAATTTTTCAACACTGTCCCTTGCAAAACCTTCTGTTCCAAATTTTCCCCTCCTTTCCTCCTCCTCCCCAGCAGCAAATCACTTTTCTTGAGAAGCAGTCAACAAGAATTTAACGAGTATT
Source organism: Myrmecobius fasciatus (assembly GCA_023553655.1). Lineage (NCBI taxonomy): Eukaryota > Metazoa > Chordata > Mammalia > Dasyuromorphia > Myrmecobiidae > Myrmecobius > Myrmecobius fasciatus. Next base: position 340,817 of record JAJPUD010000803.1, on the reverse strand, counting down.
ATTTTTTTAGATATGGTGATACAAACAAAAGCAGAATTGTGGATGGACCCTGTTCTCAAGGAACTCATGCTTTTTTAGGATAGGTAACATGGAAGTAACTATATGCATATGCAATAGATAGAGAGTAGATGGAAGAAGGAAATTGTAAACCACACTAATATTTTTTGCCAAGAAAACCTCAAAAGGGATCACAAAGAGTTGGACATGACTTAAGATAATTAAACAATAACAAAAAAAAGATGAAAGATAATCTCAGAGAGATGGCAATAGTATCAGGGGAAAGGAAGAAAGAAGCTTTAAATGACAGACAATGCATATATCTACTTTTTGTTTTCCTGACATTCTATCAGTGACCCTGCTGCGCCATGGTATGGGCCAGAAAAGATACCACCAGGTGGTATCTCCTTGGTGGGAGAGACTGGAAACTGCATAGACACAAGTTATTCTCTCTTCCAGCACAGGGCCTTCTTCACTGTGCTTTGGCTGGTCTACAATAAAGGGAAAAGTTGAAGAGAGAAGAAAGAGGATGGAAAGGCACCAGAATGATCTTTCTCTTTTATATTCAAGTACAGATTGGTAGTTCCTAAAATGAATTCTGTTTTCTTGCCACTCAAGTATATTTAGGGTAGACTTAATCACTAAAAAGAGATCAAGAGTTCTTTGTGCCCTCTCCCTTCTTTTTAGTACCTCTTCATGGATTCTCTTTCTACTAAAACATAAGGAATGGTCTTGTTTGCTTTGATTTGGAACCTTACACTTAGTACAATGCCTGGCATATGTAAATATTTAATAAATGGTATAAACTATGTCTCCATCTCTCACATTATTTCTCTTTGTCTTTCTCTTCCTTCTACCAGTCTATAGTCAGACCCTTTCCTGATTCCAGACAAAGGACATCATGTTATTGGGGAGATAAAAATAATTAAGGAGCTTATAAAATTGATCAGTTTACTCCCCTGATCTTCCCCATCCCCTCCACTATATATATATATATATATATATATATAAAACTTTGTACTGTAAACATCTATAAAAAATATCATTATCATCAATGTAGTGAAAAATCACTTTAATAATCCATCATAACTATAGGGAAGCTATATTCTAGGAGGAAAAAAAAAGTTGAATTAAAGTTATGCCAGACAAATCTTGTTCACTTTCTAAAAACTTTTACTCATGCATTTTACTTTGAAACTTTGAAAGAGCTATGATTTCATCCACTTAGCACAGATCACAATAATTTCATACTTAATAAGTTCCTATGGCCAAAAAAAAATTCTTACTCCTCCTCCCACAAGCAATCCCATTCATTCCCATGGCTTCTCCTTGTATATAATTCCTAGATCTGTACATAGAGTCCTGACTTCACTTGCAAATTCCAGACCAGTCTCTCTAATTGCTTAGAAAACACCTTTGCCTTCAGGTCCCGCTGAAATAAAAATTCAACATGTCAAAAATTGAATTTATGATTTTTCCATTCTCCTTCTGATTTTGTTCCTCCTATTTTTGCTGTTTCTGCCATTCACCCAGTATCCTAGGCAATATAAATAATAAATCATTATTTTAATATTATCTTTGACTCTGCCTTCAAATTGATTTTTATGCCAATGAATTACCAAATTCTATTTATTCTGTCTCTTTAATATCTCCTGTATAATTTCTTTTCTTTTTTTCTCACAGCCACCATTACAGTACAAACCCTAATTTGTATATATTTTGACTTTTGCAAAAATTTCCTTATAGAATTCCTGTCTTCTTCTCCTTCCCATCTCCAAACCATTCCCTTCCCTCTCCCCACTGTTGCCAGACTTTATTTTTATTTGGTCAAGTTATGATCATATCACTTCTCAACTCAAAGTCTTCTGGTGGTCCCTGTTGCCAAATAAATTATTTGGCCAGTCACTTGAAGCCCTCTACATTATGGCACCAGTTGACCTTCTAAGCCTTATCACATACTTCTCCCCTTTGCCTACTCTAAGCCCTGGCCAAACTTGATACTGTTTTATCCTGGACCCACCCTTCTGTCTCATCACCAGGATCACAAAATAATGTATGGAAACTTTGTATTATCTCAGAAGTTTGTTAAACTTTTATGGCTTGGCTTCAAAGTCATGAGGAACAAGCTCTCCATGTCTACCCTGAATTTCATCTCCTCTTCTAAATGTGGGGTTTTATATTCTTTAAGCCCCATGCTTCTAGGCTAATATATTCATTAATTCTCTTGTTCCTCTGCTAAATACTGCTGTCATCACAATCCCCAGTGCCCCACTTTTGTTTGAATTTACCTTTCTTTCTAATGTCATGAATATGGATTAGAATAGGTCTTCCTCTCTGCAATGGTGAAAAACTATTCTCCAATTATTCCCTTTCTTCATGGTTACTGTTACTTCTTTCCATTTAATGAAGAATAGTCTGTTCTTTTTTCCACTGTCCTTGAGGCATTATATTATAGTCTTAAAACAAAGTTAACTATTATTGCATGTACCACTGAGAGGCCTATGTATTTCACACCTTTGGATCTGGTCCAGTGCTTCTATACATCTTGATCACTCCAGATCTCAAGACACTGTGAAAAGATGCACATTTTCCAAATATACTTTTGACTGTGCTATTGCCTAATAATAAAAACAGCTAACATTTATGTAGTACTCACTATATGCTAGGCAATTTGCTAAGTGCTCTGGAACTATGATATCCTTTGATCCTCATTGCACCCTATCAGGTACTATTATTATCCCCATTTTGCAGATGAAGAAACTGAAACAGATGTCATATAGCTAGTAAGTTTCAGAAGTTCAGAAGTTCAGAAGACTTGAACTTAAGCCTTCCTGACTCTATAAAGTGTGTCACCTTATTTGTCTGTGTCTAGAGCACTCTATTCCCAACCCTTGAATTCCCATATTTTAAATCCTAACTGAAATGCTATTTCTTCCAGAAAGCCTTCCTTAATTTCCTGTTTTTTAATGGTCTTTCTTCCCTTGAACATTATTCTGCTTGCATCTCTCTTATGTGTCTAATTCAAATTTATTTCATGTCTGTTATCTTTTTTTTTAAATTTTATTTTATTTGCATAACATATGTGTGGGTAATTCTTCAACAATAACCCTTACATAGCTTTCTGTTACAAATTTTTCCCCCCAACTCCCCACCCCTCCCCTAGATGGCAGGATATCCACTACATGTTAATTATGTTAAAATATTGGCAAATCGAATATATGTATACATATTTCCAAACTTATCATTGTTGTGCAAGAAAAATCTTATCTACACAAAAGATATATCAGATAAAGGAAACACAATGTAAGCAAACATCAATCAAGGAGTATGAGAATGTTATGTTGTGGTTCACATTTCGCATCCCTCTCTCTGGGTGTATATGGCTTTCTTCAGTGAACAATTGGAGGTGGTTTGAAACATTTCATTGTTGAAGAGAGCCATGTCCATCATATCTGTTATCTTTAAGGCTCTGTACCAGATAGTGGAGAGATAATCCAAAATGAACCAATCACTACTTTAAAGCAGTTAACATTCTATTGAGTAGGATTTCATAGTTACACAGATAAATATACACACAAAATGGAAGAAATATAATGTAATTTCTTTTTAAAAAATATAATGCAATTTCAAGATGTAAAGAACATGAAAAAAAAAACCATGAAAAACTAGGGAGGGAATGAAATCAGCAAAGGTCTCAGATAGGAAATAGCATCTGAGTTGTGCTTTGAAAGAAGTTAAGACTCTTAAGAGGTAGAGATGAGGAAGAAGTGCACTGCAGACATAGGGGGAATATTGGGAGAGATTAAATCATGTGTCCACAGAATGGCTGAAAGGTAGTGTGCCAGGACAGGGAGAGAATGTTTAAAGGGCCATGTAATAATATATAATAATATGTAATAAAATTGAAAAAAAAAGTTATTAAATAGAAACAATAGCCCAGTTTGGGGTTAGCCCTAGTAGTAAACTCAGTTTCTATGAACCCAAAGTTTTTTAAGGGCCTTGGGCCACAAGTTTCTGTCTGGAATGCACTTCCTCCTAAGTTCTACTTCTTAAAACCTCTAGCTATCATAAGTATTCAGCTCAAGTGCTATGGTCTTCAGAAAGCCATTCCCTATTTCCTCAAACAATTAATGTGTCTATCAAAAGAGATTGTGTTTATTTGTATATATCCTTTCTTTACTACTTATCTCTGAACTTGTTACATTGTTTACTCTTACCCCAATAGAATGCAGGCTGTTTGAGAGCAGGGATTGCTTGGCTTTTTGTATTTGTATCCCTATTACCTAGCAAAGTTCTTGGCATTTGCATATTTGATAAAAGATGTTTATTTCTTGATTTTTTTTTCTTTTGCTGAGGCAATTGAGGTTAAGTGACTTGCCCAGGGTCACACAGCTAAGGAATGTTAAGTATCTGAGACCAAATTTGAACTCAAGTCCTCCTGACTTCAGGGCTGGTGCTCTATCCACTGTGCCACCTAGCTGCCCCTTGATTGATTTTAAAGAACTTAAAATACTAAGTTTAGAATTTGTATTTTATTGTAGAGATAATATGGAGTCCTTGGATTTTTGAGTAGGGAATGGCATTATTTTTAGGACTATTGATCTGTCAGCCATGTAGAGGATAGATCAGTAAAGAGAAAAACTGAAAGCCAGCACCTCAATTGGACTAATTAGGAGATAAATGCAATGATTTGTGGGTAGGGGAAAAGAACCAGAAGTGAGCAAAGGTTATGTGAGTGGAGGAAAGGGGACTGATGCAAGAGATGTGGGGGTAGAATCAACAGGACTAGGCAACTAATTGGATATGGGGGGGTTGCAGAGGGTAGAATCAAGCATGACTCTAACTCTGAGAAATATGGTGAGTGGAAGGTGATAGGGCAGTTTAGAGGAGGGATGGGAGGGGGAGGAGCACAGAAAAAAAAAGAGCTAAACTGAAGAATGTCCAGAACAGAATGCTAAAAATTGATGTTTCAGAGTGAACTAAATAAAAGTAGTCGGGGAAATATATATATATATATGTATATATGTATATATATACATATATATATATAAAAGAAAATAGAAATTCCATATAGATAAATGGCTTTAAGCTCTACTCTAAGCACTGAATTTTTTTTCTTGCCAGTCCAAACTTCCTTCAAACATACTGACATGCAGCATATAGGGAAGGGCAGGTTTTTCTGGAAATAGGCCCTGCATGCCAAAGGCAGTGGGGTGGGCATTGAAAGAAGGCACACTGCCAGTACCCATGTGGTCACTATGAAAAAAGGTCCAAGTCACAGATGAGCTATTTAGACACACCTGCATTTCAAAGGAGTAGAATCCCCTGATATGTTGCCTTTGTGTTGCAAAAGATATATAATTTCTTTACCAAACCACATTGGGAAGATGACTCATTTTGTAAAAATGTGAACAATCAGTGAGAGAAGTAAAACATTGAGGTACAAAAAAAGAAAGAAAGAAAGAAAGAAAATTTAAGGAATGAAAACTCCTTTATAAAATATTTTAGTCCTTCTAGGATCTATAATTTGAGTGATGTTTGTAAACAAGGCAGATTATAAGCCACTTACAATTTAATAGATGGACTTTGAAAATTGTGATAAGAAATTCAATATTTCACAACTATTTTAGGAAATTTAGGGTAGTTTTTGAGTAGAAGACATTATTGGTCTATATTTAGACTAAAACTGTCATTTTGTCTTTTACTAGTAAGCCTTCAGAAGCGCTTAGTTCATCTCCATGTAGGGTTATGCTGGAGCCAGCTTTTACCAGCTTACAAATCTGATTCTTAAATTTTTTGTATGAGCACTTATATGTTAGTAACTTGCATATGCTACAAATGAAGACTTGTTTTATTGTTCTGATGGTTGTCTAGATTTAAAAGTGATGAGAAAAATGTTAATGATGCATATTAAACTTAATCCTTCTTTCCTCCCCTCCCCCAACTGATTGTTAAACATTTACCAGCATACCTCTGCTTATATGCTATAGAGGTAATAGAGTAGGTTTTTAGTAGAGATCTTCAAATTACATAGAAAATCAAACTAGCTTTTATACTCTTTTACCAATTTGATTTAGAAGGATCTGGATTTTGAAGCAATATATTTCAAAGAGCTGGAGAATTTTAAATTTGGAAGGGTACTTAAAAGTCAGTTAGACTTACACCCTCATTTTTTAGATTATAAACTTGAATTCAGAAAGGGTTAAGCAAGTTGCCTAAGGTTATAAAACATATTGATAGTTAAAGTCAAAATATATATTTAATTTCTCATCCTTTAACAGTACCTGAAGTTTTATAGAAATGCTCTTCTTTTCCACAATTACTCTGGATAATATAGATTTGGACACCCAGAGAGAGGGATGTGAAATGAGGACCACAACATAACATTTTCATGTCTCTATTGATGTTTGTTTGCATTGTGTTTCCTTTCTCTGATTTTTCTTTCTTTTTTTTTTATTAAACGCTTTTTATTTACAAAACATATGAGTGATTTTTCTTCATTGACCTTTGCAAAACTTTTTTTTTGTTCCAAGCTTTTCCCCTCCTTCCCCCCACCCCCACCCCTAGAAGACAGGTAATCTAATACATGCTAAATATGTTAAATTATGTGACAAATCCAATATACATATGCATATCTATACAGTTATCTTCCTGTACAAGAAACATCAGATCTAGAAAGAGAGGGAAAAAAAACAATCTAAGAAGGAAAACAAAATGCATGGAAATATTCAGAGAAAGCGTTAAAATGCTGTGTTGTGGTTCACATTCAGTTCCCTCAGGCCTCTCTCTGGATGTATATGACTATCTTCATCGCTGAACGATAGGAACTGGTTTGAATCACATCATTGTTGAAGAGAACCATGTCCATCAGAATTGATCATCGTATAGTCTTGTTGCTATGTATAATGTTCTCCTGGTTCTGCTGATTTCACTCAGCATCAATTCATGCAAGTCTCTCCAGGCCTCTCTGAAATCATCCTGCTGGCCGTTTCTTACTGAACAATAATATTCCATGACATTTATATACCATAATTTATTCAGCCATTCTCCAATTGATGGGCATCCTTTCAATTTCCAGTTTCTTGCTACTACAAAAAAGGCTGCCACAAACATTTTTGCACATGTGGGTCCCTTTCCCTCCTTTAAAATCTCTTTGGGATATAGGCCCAGTAGAAACACTGCTGGGTCAAATGGTATGCACAGTTTGATAACTTTTTGAGCATAGTTCCAGATTGCTCTCCAGAATGGTTGGATCCAGAATGGTTGGTTCCACCAACAATGTATCAGTGTCCCAGTTTTCCCACATCCCCTCCAACATTTGTCATTATCTTTTCCTGTCATCTTAGCCAATCTGACAGGTGTTTAGTGGTATCTCAGAGTTGTCTTAATTTGAATTTCTCTGATCAATAGTGATTTGGAGCATCTTTTCATGTGACTAGAAATAGTTTCAATTTCTTCATCTGAAAATTGTCTGTTCATATCTTTTGACCATTTATCAATTGGAAAATGGCTTGAATTCTTATAAATATGAGTCAATTCTCTATATATTTTAGAAATGAGGCCTTTATCAGAACCTTTGAATGTAAAAAGTTTTACATTTTTCTTTCTTGTAGATACGATTTCTCTTGCACAAAAATGATAAGTGTGGAAATATGTATACATATATCCGATTTGTCAAGTATTTTAACATAATTAACATGTAGTGGATATCTTGCCATCTGGGGGAGGGTTGGGGAGTAGGGGGGAAAAATTTGTAACAGAAAGCTTTGTAAGGGTTAATGTTGAAGAATTACCCATACATATGTTTTGCAAATAAAAAGTTTTAATTAAAAAAAGATAATATAGATTACATGGTAGAAACTATGTATTTTCTCATTTAGAAATGTAAATTGTTTCTTGTTTTTTATTCTTGTAATATTTTGTTCTTTTTTTTTGTCTTGATGCCAAAAAGCATGGTATAATTTTACACCATACCATTCAAATGAAAATTTGAAGTGCTTGGTGATTCTTTGTATCAACCAATAAATCAATAAGCATTCATTAAATAAGTGCCTACTAGATGCCAGGTACTCTGCTAGGGATAGAAAAACAAAAATGAAGGCAACAATAACTTCCTGACATCAGGAAGTAACAATCTTACTGTATTTGACTTTGGCCAGACCACCTTTGAAACATCAGATTTAGAAATGACATTTTAGGAAAGACATTAACTGTCTAGAATACACAGGGAAAGGCATGGTGAAGGACCTCTATACCATTTGAGACGAAGTTGAAGGAACTAAGGATTTGTTTTTACTTTGGAGAAGAGAAGATTGGAATGGTAAGAAGGACCTGATATCTGTCTTCAAGACAGATATTAAGAAGCTGGAAAGCATTTAATTTTCATTCCAAAAGCATTTATTAAGGACCTACTTTGTGGCAATCACTAAGGACCTATGTGGCAGTCACTGTTTTAGAAACAGTACCAAGTACAAAGACAAAAAGAAAATGTTTCCTGAAGAAATTAATATCCTATTGAAGGAGACTATATGCCCATGTAGAAATTCTGGGGTGGGGGAAGGGCAAGGACATGTGGGGAAGGGGTAGAGATCAGGAAAACCCTCAAGTAGGAGGTGACAGGGACATTGAACTTTGAAAGAATTCAGGCAGTGAATTCCAGATATTGGAAAGAGAGGCAAGGAGAAAGTTGATGCAAAGGCATTTAGATAGGCAACATTCCATTTTGAACATATTTTTGAATAAAGATAAAATAAAGTTTTAAAAACAGATTGATTGGGGCAACTAGATAATACAGTGGATAGAGCACTGATTGTGGAGTCAGAAGGACCTGAATTCAAATCCAGACTTAGACACTTAATACTTGATAGCTGTGTGACCCTGGGCAGTTCATTTAATCCCAATTGCTTTGCCCTGACCAAATCCAAACCAACAGATTGATTAGTTTCCTCACATCTATTGTAATAAACATGATTGAATGTTTGCTATGAGTAGAATAAAAATAAATCTTGTGGAGCAGACAAAAATAAAGTGATAAGTGTTTGTCTGGAAGAAAGAGGGAAAATAGGAGTTAGCAGATGGAAAAGAGAACTACTATTTAGGCTAAGTACGAAAAAATCCTTGTAGGAGTAGTCATTAGAACTAGACTTGAAAGATGGATGTTATTTTGGCCAATGGGGAGAGAGAATAAGAAGGTATGGTAAATAAAAATCATGAAGGTGGGAGAGTGGGAGATATATTTTAGGCATGATGATGAGTTGTTTAGTCTGCTAGAAAGTAGGGTATAAGGTAGTATGGAGAAGAATAACCCAAAATAATTCTGGAAAGCAAATTTATGGAAGGCCTTGAATGCCATGTCAAGGAATGTATTCTTCAAGTAGACAGTCAGCGTGCAGTAGTGGATAGAGAAGGCAGGCCTTGTTGCCAGTAAGACTTTTCCTAACTCCAGATCTAGTGATCGAGAGCTATGCTTCATGAAAATTAATTTGGTGGCATTGTGGAGGATGCATTAGATGAGATGGAATTGGGAAGGCCTATCAGGAAGTTATTACATTGATCTAGGAGAGAAGTTGTTGTTGTCCTTGTTTTTGAAGAGGACCAGCATCGGGGATCATGTCTTAATCTGTTCATGAATTGGATTGAAATGAGGCAGAATTGCACAAAGTGATCAACCTTACTCTCTCTTCCTGAATTATTGAAGTCCAGTGGTGAGACAGAAGTCAAGATGAATGGCAATGTGAATGATCCTGGAACCTTTGATGCTTGAACAAATTCTAAGAGTTCCACACCATAGCACCTCCTTCTGGCTTTTGGAATAAATTGTTCTCATCTGCCATTTTACTGGGGAAGGTCTTCACATGGTTGGGATAGACATTCCCACCCCATCTCAGCAAATAGATCTGAGTTAATCTGGTTTAGCCTCAGTTTACCAGGATGTGGCTATTGCATGTACTATGTCTTCTTAGAGTTAGGAGTGAGAACTGGGTGAATCAAATGGACACCAAAGGTGTGTGAGGGGATGAACAGCCCTGAAAAGAGCTTGGCAAACCCCCATACCAGAGGTGCTAGTCTTTGTGAATACCCTATTTACCCCCCCCCAAAAAGAAGTTCAGATCTGAACTAAGGTGATGATGGTGGAAATAGATATATTTTCTATAGTAATGGTTTCTCTTTCTTGTTTGTTCAAAACAGAAATCTTTTAAATAACCACCCATTTCTTACACTAATAGCCATGTGAACTATAATCTTTTTTCTTTTTTCTCAATTGTATTTTATTTTTCTAAATACATGTAAAATAGTTTTCAACATTCATTTCTGTAAGACTGTTACAAATGTTTCTCTTTCTCTCTTACCTCTCCCCTCCCCAAGATAGCAAGCAATCTGATATAATAATATAATTAATATATGCAATCCTTTTAAACATATTTCCATATTTGTCATTTTGTACAAGAAAAATCAGACCAAAAGAGAAAAAACCATGAGAAAACACAAACAAAAATAGTGAAAATATTATGCTTTGATCCACATTCAGTTTCCATAGTTCTCTCTGGATGTAGATGGAACTTTCCATCCCAAATCTATTGGAATTGCCTTGAATCACTGCATTGTTGAGAAGAGTCAAGTCCATCACACTTCATCATCACATAATTTTGTTGTTACTGTATACAATATTCTCCTCACTTCACTTAGCATTAGTGAACTCTAACTTTAATAAAGATAAGAGGAATTTTTACAAGATAGTGTCATAACAATGTGAGGCCAGTGAGGAACTGCTTTCTTTCCTTTCCCATTCCTAGAAAAGCTGTCATTGGATTACTAAAGGAAAAACTAATACTCAGGTATCAAGTGTTGAGTCAATTTAAGTTGGAGGGTAATTTTGATTTAGTTCAAATGCCATACATAATATGGCTACTAAATCTTAAAAGTCAAGGACAAAGCCATTTTTTCTAAGACAGCCATTGTCAGAGAAGGAAAATGGATTTATAGTTGAAAGGATCTCAGAGCCTGTCACCCACAGATGAGGAAACTGGAAACTTGTTAAGGTTAAGGAAAAGAGATTTGCCCAAGATTTTACAACTAGTAAGTGTGAGGCTTAATTTGAACTCAGGAAAATGAGTCTTCCTGATTCCAAGTCCAATACTTTCTTCAGTGAGCCACTTAGCTAGTCAATAAATTTTACAGTCAACAAAATCACACATTTTAAGGGAAGCTCAATCTTTTTTCCTACCCTTATTGTGACATATACATGTATAATCTGCCACTAGACACAGATGAGACTAGTGACTTTGCATAGCTCTTCCTCACTTAAATCCAATTCACTTGTATATCATGATATCACCTCCCTGATGACATGCTCCGCTTCTAGAAGGAAGAATAAACAATCACAACAATATGTGGCATATAGTAGGTACTGTCAAAATGCTAGCTATTATTATTATTACTGTCATTGTAGAACTTTTTACTTAAAACAGAAATGAAAATTATTTGGACAACTTGTGTACCCTTAACTATCTAGTTATTATTTTATAATGGTTTTGTATTTTTAATACTCTTGTGAATACATTTTGAGTTTAAATGAATATTTTTATTGTTTATTTGGTCACTGTTCTGTGTGGTGTTTTTAGGTAGTTTTTTTTCCTTTTCACTTTAGCTATAACTTATGCTATAATAATTTTGAAAATCAAATGTTTATCTTTCCTGTTTTATTGGGACAAAAATTTCTGAAAATTGTTTTTGAGAAAATATGCTTATGTTTTCTATTTTTATTATTTTTATTTTAAAAAGCCTATTCCTTGGGGCAGCTAGGTGGCGCAGTGGTTAGAGCACCAGCCCTGAAGTCAGGAGGACCTGAGTTCAAATCTGGTCTCAGACACTTAACATTCCCTAGCTGTGTGACCCTGGGCAAGTCACTTAACCCCAATTGCCTCAGCAAAAAAAAAAAAAAAAAAAAGCCTATTCCTTGATTAAACAAATTCAAGGGAGTTGTTCCTATGAAGTCCGTGGTTTTTCAAGAACAGGTATTTCATCTGAGTCATTTGGCACTTGAACTGTGCATAAGGGTTATACTCTGAGCAGACATCTGTGAGAATAAATGTTCCATTGCTTGGGGATATTGTGTTTTCAGTTTCCTTGTCAATAAAATAGTTTTACTATTGTAACCATGGCTCCCAAGGGCTGTTCTGGATGGGGTAGAATTCTTGTTGAGAATCCTAGGAGTTGTGGTCTTGATATTCTTTGAGGAGATAAGGGTTATAATGATCATTTGGGGGAGAGGGGAAGGTATCATGGTGGTGGGAACTTTGAAATAGCTCTGTAAGAGAGCAGAGTGCGTCTAAGATGAGTGGGACCTTACATGACTGAGTTGCAAGAGAAACAAGGAACAGCATCGGGGGATGTTCGATGGAAGACTGAACTGGGGACTTACAGTGGGTATTGTTGTTACTACTGCAGCTTCCCCTGCTCAGTCTATTGAAAAGAACCCCACTGGTAAGTATGTCTCTGAGATCCTGTTAGAGCTGGTGATATGACTCAACTCTCCCTTTCACCCCCATCTACAGCTAGAATTTTGCTCCTAGTTTTCTATATTATTTTAGTCAGTTCTAACTTTTAATTTTGTTTAGGAGAAAGCATTTTCCCTTTACATAAAAATCCATGGTTTATCTTGAAAGATGTGTATTACTTCTCTAATAGATGAATGGTCAAAGGATATGAACAGATAATTTTCAGATGATAAAATTAAAACTATTTCTAGTCATATGAAAAGGTGCTCCAAATCACTATTGATCAGAGAAATGCAAATTAAGACAACTCTGAGCTACCACTACACACTTCTCAGATTGGCTAAGATGACAGGAAAAGATAATGACAAATGTTGGAGGGGATATGGGAAAACTGGGACACTGCTAAATTGTTGGTGGAACTGTGAACGGATCCCGCCATTCTGGAGAGCAATTTGGAGCTATGCCCAAAAAGTTATCAAACTGTGCATATCCTTTGACCCAGCAGTGTTTCTATTGGGCCTATATCCCAAAGAGATCTTAAAGGAAGAAAGGGGACCCACATGTGCAAAAATGTTTGTGGCAGCCCTCTTTGTAGTGGCTAGAAACTAGAAACTGAATGGATGCCCATTAATTGGAGAATGGCTGAATAAATTATGGTCTATGAATGTCATGGAATGTTCTCTAAGAAACAACCAGCAGGATGATTTCAGAGAGGCCTGGAGAGACTTACATGAACTGATCCTAAGTGAAATGAGCAGAACCAGGAGATCATTATACATGGCAACAACAAGACTATGTGATGATCAATTCTGATGGACATGGCTCTTTTCAACAATGAGATGTTTCAAACCAGTTCCTATCGTTCAGAGATGAAAATAGTCATATACACCCAGAGAGAGGCCTGTGGGATCTGAGTGTGGACCACAACATAGCATTTTCATGCTTTCTGTTGAAGTTTGCTTGAATTTTGTTTCCCTTCTCAGATTTTTTTTTGTAGATCTGATTTTTCTTGTACAGCAAGATAACTGTATAAATATGTATACATATATTTGATTTGTCATATATTTTAACATAATTAACATGTATTAGACTACCTGCCATCTAGGGGAGCTGGTAGGAGAAGGAGGGAAAAAATTGTAACAGAAAGCTTTGCAAGGGTCAATGTTGAAAAATTTCCCATGCATATGTTTTGAAAATAAAAAGCTTTAATTAAAAAAAAGAAAGATAATGTATTATAAGTCTGTATATTTATATTTTATAATACATATGAATATGTTATATTCATATGTTCCAAGCAAACCAGGCTTACTAGATGACTCCCCCATTTTGTCTTACTTTCACCTACTTCCTTGCATTTATTCAAGTCAAAGTCAAAAGACAAAAAATAGAAAAAGATGTCTCATAGTAACCTAGAAAACAAATTGAGGAGAGAATTGTACTATCTGACCTCCATGGCCAAAACAAAACAAAACAAAACAAAACAAAACATACTGGGGTGGCTAGGTGGTGCAGTGGATAGAGCATTAGCCCTGAAATCAGGAGGACCTGAGTTCAAATCTGGTCTCAGACACTCAACACTTCCTAGCTGTGTGGCCCTGGACAAGTCACTTAACCCCAATTGCCTCAACAAACAAACAAACAAAAAAAACCAGACTCATCAGTTCAGTGGATTTCCTAAATGTGTTTGGAGGGGTTGAAAAAGGCAGAGAAGCAGAATCAGACACAGCTCCTTGTATTTATTCCTTCTATTCCACTATCTTGACTCCACTTCTGAAGATAGTGGTTTTAATGAGATTTCAGATAATAATGTGATGGTAAAGCAATAGTAAAGAAAGTTTCTTCATGGGGAGCTTGATACTCCAGTGAAATCATAAATCTGGACCCCCCCAAATCAACCCACCCAGCTAGTCTCTTTCCCCTATACCAAATAATTTTAGTTAAAGTTTTGGGTATCCACAGTGACTTGTGAGGAGGGGTGGGGTGTGGAGAGGTGTTTTTTTCTACTTGTTTAATTACTACTGATCTTTTAAATTAAGACTTAAATGCTATTTCCTTAGTGAAGTTTCCCCTGATTTTCCTTGTTGCTCCATCACATATTCTGCACTTTGGTTAGTAATAGCTTTCTCTTTAGATCGTAATATAGCCCTAATAAAGCTCTCTAAAATTTTCATCATGTGACATTGTATCTAATATAACATCTCTATTGGTATCTTATCTCCCCTCCCCATGATGCAAGCTTCTAGAGAACAAAGATGATGTCTTTTTAAATTTTTGAATTTCTCTTAGTGCCTAACCTAATACTATGTATACAGTAAGTACTTAATAAATGTTTGTTTGTTATATGTGAATTTTAAAAGAAGGGCTGTCCCCAGAAAATGATTTTTAAATACAATTTGTTACCTAGGAAGGAAAAGACAAGGTTAGTCAATTAGTCAACAAGTTTTTACACTCATTAGCACAACTCTTGATATTTGCTCTCACTCTTCATCTTGGAAAGCATGTAGATTCTATCTTTGAGATAATGTGACATTGAACAAGTGAGTATTGTACTATAGATGTTTGATAGGTCTTGGTGGGGTGAGTCAGGCAGGGTTGGACTAATGGGACATGTCTTGACGCCAAAGAACTAGGTCTTTCCCATCATCCCTTCTCCATTTCTTCAGGTTTTAGCCTTTTGGACCCTTCTTCCCACCCACATTTGCAAATTAGAGACAGAATATCCATCCCTCCTAGGAAAATCTCTAGGAACTATGAACCTATAAAAAGAAAGTCTTAGAAAAATTCAGTGATAAATAACTTTTTCATCTTAATTCCCTCTCTGCTTCAATTTCCTACCTACTTCTTTGCTACTTCTTCTTTTGCTGTTTTATTCTTCTCTAAGGACATAGTTCAAGACGAGGGTCAAGAGAGATTTAAGTAGGAGAAGACTGGGGTGTCAATAAGAATCTGAGGAGGAAAAGGAGGAAAAATGAGGAAAAGTCTAGAAACAAGGCAGTCATGTGTGATGTTGTTTAGTTGGGTCCAACTCTTTATGAGCCCTTTAGGGGTTTTCTTGGCAAACATACTGGAGTGGTTTGCCATTTCCTCCTCCAGCTCACTTTACAGATGAGGAAACTAAAGCAAACAGGGTTAAGTGACTTGCTCAAGGTCACAAAGCTTATTATCTGGGATAAGACTGGAACTCAGATCTTCTTGACTTAACTGTATCCACTGGGCCACCTAGCAAAATGCCATGTTGAAAATTAGACCAGATAGAACTTTGTTAACAGGCCTTTTTTTTTCTTTTTTCTTTTTTTAAATTTAAAACTAAGGTGCACAAAAACAGAAGAATGCAAGTAGCAATTAGGGTGTTTCTACCATAAAGGATTAAAAGATAAAGCTTTTTTTTTTTTTCATATGGCCAATGGTCTAGTATATTTGACTTGCATTTGGACTATTGGTTATTTTTTAAAAAGCACTGGATTAGGGGGCAACTAGGTGGCGCAGTGGATAGAGCACCAGCCCTGAAGTCAGGAGGATCTGAGTTCAAATCTGGTCTCAGACACTTAACATTCCTTAGCTATGTGACCCTGGGCAAGTCACTTAACCTCAATTGCCTCAGCAAAAAGCAAAAAAAAAAAAAAAAAAAAAAAGCACTGGATTAGGAGTTACTAGATATGGCTACTAATTATGTCTCTGCAAGTTATTAGCTTTGTGATGCTAAGCAATTTATCTGTCTCTCTGAACCTTTGTTTCTTTACTTGCAAAATGGAAATAATGAAACCTTCTCTGTCTACCTTGGTTATTCAAGGTAGCTTATACTACTTGTGCAATGGATAGAGCACAATCCCTGGAATCAGGAAGGCCTGAGTTCAAATTTGACCTGTGTGATTCTGGCAAAGTCACATAACCCTGTTTACCTCGTTTTCCTCAATTGTAAAATGAACTGGAGAAGGAAATGGCAAACTACTCCAATATCTTTGCCAAGAAAACTCCATATGGGGTCACAAAGAGTTTTAAACATGACTGAAAATGACTAAACCACAACAATCTCACCTATAAAATGGGGTTAATAATAGAACCTACCTTCTAAAGGAAGCCTTTGCTCATCCCTCAATTTTACTGTTTTCTTTTTGTTGATAATTCCTTATTTATCCTAAATATAAAGCTTATATCTATGTATTTGCATGTTGCCTCCCTTATTAGATTATGAGTTCCAAGGCAGGGATTGTCTTTTGCCTTTCTTTATATCCATAGCACTTCGCACAATGCCTGGCATATAGTAAATACTTGATAAATGTTTAGTGACTTTCACAGAATTGTTGAGATAAAATAAGACATTATTTGTGAAACTCTTTGCAAACCTTAAAGTACTATATAAATGATGGATATTATTATTATTATCATTATCCACAGAGCAATTGTGGGTAGAAATGAGATCATATTTATTAACTATATTGCTTAGAAAACTGTGAAGAGCTATCAAGTATAAACTGATATTGTTATTTTATTATTGGATAATTTTTTTGGACTCAGGATAAAAAGAAACTTAAGTATATATGGACTCTTTACTAACGAGATAAACCCAAACTCATTCTAATCAGAACTGACTCATCTTTTTATTGGGATTATTCAGTGATAGGAGTTTAGTTGGTCTTTGTATAGATAAAATTTATTTGGATGATGTCAATTTACCTTGAGTTGTTTTATATGCAGTGCATGTTCTAATTGGTATAAATGTGCCACAGCCTGCAGCCTTATCAGGCAATCAGTGATCTCATTCCTTGGGTTATGTACTGTATCAATTCTTAGGTCCTAGACCTACCTTTAATGCCAATTCATGGATTTCAGTGAATGACAAAAAGAGGAAAAGCTTATGTACTCACAGTTATTTCTCTGCAATCGCTTTCCATCTTAGAACATCTGGAACATACTTCATCTTTATCTGTCCTGTTTTTATTATGTAGTTACAAGGAAAGAGAGTTGTAGATATTTCCTTTAAAAATGTATTTTCACATTTTCTTTTTCAAATGCATTTTAAATCCCCTGCATTTTTGGTATCAATTATTATTTTCAGGTTGGTCTCATTTTTTCTTGTATTTTTAGGGTATCATTTTAATTTTTTTAAAGTCACAACTCATATTTATATATTTCTTCACAGTTTATAAAGTGTAATTTATTTTGCTTTAATCTCATAAGAGGCTGGTAAATTAGAACAAATATTCTTATTTACATTTTATATATAAGGAAATTGTGGTTGTGAGGGACTAAGTTCAGCCAGTTTAAAATAGCAGTTATACAATTGTGTCTGATTCTTTGTTACCCCCATTTATGGTTTTCTTGGCAAATATATTGGATCAGATTGCCATCTCCTTTTCCAGCTCATTTAACAAATAAGAAAACAGCTCAACAGGGTTAAGTGACTTGCCCAGGATCTCACAGCTAGTAAATATCTGAGGCCAGATTTGAACTCAGGAAGATAAGTTTTCCTGACTCCAGGCCTGACACATTATCCACTGTGTCATTTAGCTGCGTGATTAAGTAGCAGAGCCAGGATTAAAATTCAGGTCATCTATGTGTACACATACATACATACACATACACATATCTATATACACATACATATATAATATACATATCTATTTTACTTTTTCCAATTATGTATAAAAACAGTTTAACATTCATTAAATTTTTTTAAATTCCAATTCTCTTCCTCATTCTCCACCCTTCCTCCAATTGAGAGGGCAAACAATTTGATATAGGTTATACATGTGCAATCATAGAAAACATTTCCATATTAATCATGTTGTGAAAGAAAAAATAGACCAAAAAAAAAAAAAAACAAACCCTCAACCCAAGGGGAAAAAAAAAAAGTTTTACAAAGTATTCTTTGACCTGCATTCAGACTCATTTAGTTCTTTCTCTGGAGTTAGATACCTTTTTTTTTTTTTTTTCATTTAAAGTTCTTTGGAATTGTCTTGGATCATTGTATTGCTGAGAATGGCTAAGTTATTCACAGTTGATCATTGTACAGTATTTTTGCTGCTGTGTGCAATGTTATATTTGTTCTGTTCATTTCACTTTGTATTAGTTCATGTAAATCTTTCCAAGATTTTCTAAGAGCATCCTGTTTGTCACTTCTTATAGCACAATTATATTCTATCACAATCATATACCAGAACTTGTTCAGCCATTTTCCAATTGTTGGTCATCCTCTCAATTTCTATTTCTTTGCTATAACAAACATAACAGGCCAAAAATAACTGCTATAAATATTTTTGTATATATAGGTCCATTTCCTCCCTTTTTTAACTCTTTGTGATACAGACCTCCTAGTGGTATTGCTGGGTCAACATACCCACAGATTTATAGTCCATTGGGCATAGTTTTAAATTGTTCTTTAGAATGGTTGAATCAGTTGATAATTTCACCAACAGTGTTTCAGTTTCCCACATTCTCTCCAACATTTCTCATTTTCCTTTTTTGTCATGTTAACCAACATGAAAGGTATAAGTTGGTATCTCAGAGTTGTTTTAATTTGCATTTATTTAATTAATAATGATTTAGAGCATTTTTTTTTTCATTTGAGTATAGCTAGCTTTTATTTCTTCATCTAAAAACTGCCTATTTGTATCCTTTAACCATTTATCAGTTGGGGAATGACTTAATCAATTGGAGAATGACTTGTATTCTTTAAATTAGATTCAATTTTCTATAATTTTGAGAAATGAGGCCTTTGTCAGAGAAACTTGCTGTAAAATTTTTTTCATCATTATGATTGCTGTGTATTTCCCTACATCCTATTTTTCCCATTTCATCTCTCCTTTTACTCTATTTCTCCTCAAAAGGGTTTTGCTTTTGACTACTCTCTCCTCCAATGTATCCTCTCTTCTGTCAACCCTCCTTCCTGCTATCCTTCTCTTATCTCCTTTCCCTTCCACTTCCTGTTAAGGTAATACAGATTTCTTTCTTCAATGGAGTGTGTATATTATTCTCTCTTTGAGCCAGTTCTGATGGGAGAGAGGTTAAAGTATTGTCTGCCACCTTTCCAATCTTTGCTCCACCGTAAAAGTTCTTTTATGCCTCTTTTATGTGAGATAATTTACCCTTCTCTTCTAATAATTCTACTTTTCCCTTCCCTTTTTTCCCCACTGCATACTTCTTTTTCCATTTGGCCAATTCTACTTTTTGAGAAACTCTTCTCTTCAGGAGATGTTTGTGCCTTTTTACCATTTGGACTATTCTAGTTTTCAAGGTATTATTTTCTTCCGTAGTTTTTGTACCTCCTTTATAAAGTTATTAACTCCTTTTTCATGATTTTCTTGTATCACTTATTTTCCCCATTTTTCTTCTACCTTTCTTATTTGATTTAAAAAATCCTTTTAAAGCTTTTCCAGGAATTCTTTTTAGGTCTGAGACATATTCACATTTTTTTTCTTTAATGCTTTGGATGTAGGTATTTTGACTTTGTTGTCTTCTAAGTTTGTATTTTGATCTTCCCTATCAACATAGTAATTTTCTATAGTCAGGTTCTTCTGTTGTTGTTTGCTCATTTTCCAGCCCATTTCTTGACTTTTAGCTTTATGTTAAAGTTAGACTCTATTCCTGGAGTAAAGGAGCCACTATCCCTGTCCCAAGCTTTGTGCAGGTGTATTCAGAGCTAGTTCTGGGGGTCTATAAGTTTTTAGTTCTTTCAATGTGGTATGATCTAACATGAAGTGTAATCACTATGCTCTGCACTGTGAGCAGCCTGCTTTGGAAGTGACTCAGAACTATGTATGAATAATGCAACAGAATCTTTGACCCAATGTCAGAAAAGGATCCTCTGTAATCTCCTTCTGATCAGTGGTTTGATCCCTTTACTGCCTGTGGGTTTAGAACTCCAAAAGCCAAGCTGCTGATTCAGTTGTCCCTAAGTTCAGTTATGGGCTTGCCAGTATCAGACCTGCACTGAACAGTGAGACCAATTTCTCCTATTAACCTTCTAAGTTTCTTGGGATGAAAAAAAAAATATTTTTTTGCTTCTGCTGTTCCAGAATTTATTTTGAGGCATTTAGAAAGGTATTTGGAGGAGAATTTGGAAGGGTTCAGGCAAATCTTTGCTTTTGTTCCCAAAAACCCAGGTCTTCTGACTCCAGTTTCAATCTTTTTGCCATATCACATTACCTCTGGGAAAGTATTATTTAAGTTATTACTGTCACCTTCAATTTTGCATATTGGTAGTTTAGACAGTGCTACACCTCTGTAGATGTCATTTATCTGGCAGTCTTACCTAGCTTTAATAAAACTGAAGGTCTCAAGAAGTAGGAGAGAGAAAGAGAGAGGGGGAGAGGGGAAGAGGGACAGAAATAGGGAAAGGGACAAGGAAAGGATGAGGGACAGGAAAAGGGAAAGGGAAAGAGAGAAGGAGAGGGAGAGGGAGAAAGAGGAGAGGAAAAAGGTAAGGGAGAGGGAAGAGGTACTTCTGAATAGACAAAAGTTATCAGAATTCACAAATTGAATCTCATGAATTTTATTTCTAGGAGATGTCCTCAGACTGTCATTTAGATCCTATTTAATTTACTTTGGGGACAGCTAGGTAGCACAGTGAACTGGGCCTAAAGACAAAAAAGATCTGAATTCAACATCAGTCTCAGACATTTAAATTGCGTGACCCTGCTAAGTCATTTAACCTCTATTCACTTTAGTTTCTTAGACTACAAAATGAGAATTATAATAAAAACCTACCTCCCAGAATTGTTTTGAGAACTAAATGAGATAGTATCTGTGAAGTGCTTAATTCAGTGTTTCTAATGTAGTAGAGGCTTAATAAATGCATGGGGCAACTAGGTGACAAAGTGGATAGAGTACTGGACTTAGAATCAGCAAGACATCTTCCTGAGTTCAAATCTGGCCCCAGACGCTTACTAGCTGTGTGACTCTAGACAAGTCACATAACCCTGTTTGCTTCAGATTCCTTATCTCTAAAAATAACTGGAAAAGGAAATGGCAAGCTATTCCAGTATGTTGGTCAAGAAAACCCCAAGCAAAATGACACAACAATAAATATTCGTCTCTTGCTCTCTTTTACTTTATAGTAAATTCTAATAAACTTGGTTATCTTGCTTCTAAGTCTATTACAAGTCAGAACTTGCAAATTATAAAACAGGATAGACTTCAGCCAGGCACACTGACTATAATAAGAATCAGCATGTGGCATACAAGGGAAGAGACAGGAAAATTATTAAAAAGAGACACACAAATGTAAAAAAGTCCAGTAGTCTAGGACCAGATATTTGAACAAATAGCTCTACATATTTCCATAGAACTGGAGAAGACAACACTCTATAATAGTTGGTGTATGTAATAATGGTTCTGAATCATTACAAACTCTACTTAAGAAAAACAATGAGTAATATATTAAAAAAGATTTCCACCTGACCCCAATAATCTGATACCAAACTTTTGGAACTTAACAGAATAAATCCTATAGCATAGTATAATGGAATAATAATCATGTGACTATTGGCAAGCTACCTCACCTCCCTTATCTTCTGTTCCTTTATTTGTAAAATGGCATAATAATACTTAATAATATGTACTTTACAGAGTTGTGAGAAAAGTATTTTATAAAACTTAAAACTATTGAAGTGAGATTTTTTTTTATTATTTAGCCTCATTAGTACACTCAAACTGCCCTTATCCATGACTAAGGATAGGCTTTGCAGGCTGTGGTAGCAGCAGAAGCTTTGGGAGCTTTCAATTCTAGAGATAATAAAGGAGTCAGATGGCAAAAAGATCAGAAAAAGATTAGTCCAGACAAGAAGTGATGAAGCTCTGACCTAATGAGGTGGCTAAATTAAAAGAAGGGGACACATATGAAAGATATTGTGAAGGTAGAAATGACAGAAAACTGATCACAAACAAGAGATGAGTGAGAATGAGAAGCTTAGAATGATACAAAAGTTGTGAATCTATGTAACTGGGAATGCCCTTTACAATAAGAGGGAAGTTTGAAAGAAAGGTAGATTTAGAAGTGTTGTTTTTGAGATGCCCATGGGACATCCAATTTGAAATATACAATAAACAGAAGGGGATTTCTCCTCTATTTGAATGTAGGTTCTTTGAAGGCAAAATGTGTCTTTCCCCCAATTTTTGTTTCTCTAGAACTGAGCAGAATGCGTGTCACACAATGAGTACTTTATAAATTTTTTGGTGATTTTATTTGGGATTGGAGTTTGTGGAGAGATTAAGGCTGGCAAGTTGGATAAATCTGGGAATGATCAGTGTAGAAAAAACACTGGAACCTGTGAGAGTTGATGAGATTGCCAAATAAGATTAGCATAACATGGATAAAGATTCAGCAAAGGCAGTTGAGAAGGATTATTTATCAATTGGGGAATAGTTTTTATTTACATAAATTTAACTCCATTGCCTATATATTTTAGATATGAAGCCATTATTAGAGAAACTTGCTATAAATTTTTTTTATGTTTCTTTATGGTATCTTTAAGCAAATTAAGCAAAATGTTTTCCTGATTATCTCTTTCAATTAGGTCTAATTTTGCTTTTGCTTTATCTGAGATCATGATTGCCACCTCTTCCCTCTTCATTTCAGCTAAAGCATAATAGACTGTGCTTCCAACTTTCATTTCAACTCTCCATGTCTTTTTTGCCTCAACTGTATTCTAATATACAACATATTGTTGGATTCTGATTTCCAGTCTATTCTTTCATAGGTTTCTTTTCTATGAGCTTGCTTATTCAATTCACAATTCACAATCATGATTACTAACTATGCATTTTCCTCCATCTTATTTTCCTTAGTTTTTCTTTTTCTCTCAAGTCACTTAATCTCTGAGTTGTTTTCCTTCTGTAAAATAAGGTGGTTAATTCTAATATTCCTATGGAATATTTTGGAGACACATTATATATTTGGTAGGTGTAAATATCCTGCTGCTTTTTTGCCTGCTTTCCAACCATTTTATTGATTATTAATGCTTGCATCAGAAAATGAATGAAGGCAAAAAAGAAAAGGAAAATGTTGTATAATGTATGGGGGGACAGTTTTGGAGGCAAAGGTAGATTACTATGAGGTTGGGAAATTATTTCCAAACTGAGGCTTCCTTTCTACAAAACTTAGTCAGCTCCATGAAAACCTTCTAACCACCTAGCCTATGCTGTACTACTAGACACATTTCCATGGACTTATCCTTCCTCATTTGTTTCTCATTCTGTCCAGTTCATCTTTCACATAGCAGAGTAGGTATTCTGCCTAAGGCCTTAAAGACTGGACAATGTCATTCCACTTCAGAATCATCCACCTGCTGGTTCTATGTTGCCACTAGTAGACCAAGTTCCAACCCAAATGTACTACTAGTTTTTCCCTGAACTTGGTATGCCATCTCCTGATCCTATGCATTTCTTTTGGCTCCATGCCAGCCAGCAATTTTTATCTCTTTATTTCCTATCGTCAGACTCTTCATCTTTCTTAAAAGCTTATTTCAGGTATCATGTAAAATTTTTCCCTGATCCAATTTTCACTCCAGTTGTGAATGAATCTTCTCCTTTAATTACCTTATTTTTACTTATCTGTATTCAAAGTGATATAACTCCAGGAGAATGTAAGTTCATTGTGTTTTGCCTATATGAATCATTTTTATAAATGTTGATTGGGTGTAATTGAATCTTTTATTGAATTTTTTAAACATGTTCCTACATCTTCTCTTTTTGTGTTTTTTCTTCCATGTTTTAAAACCACTATTAGCTTGTAGAAGACAAGGACTAGATTTTTAATTTCTTCCTCTTTCTCCCCAAAATATTCCATTCTTGTAAATGCTCAGTGACTATTTTTGCTATGTGGCTGCTTTTATCTGTCCTATTATACATTCTGTCCCATTGACAGAAATAATAAAGGTTATTGCAAAACTTTCTTCTTTTGAACTTCAAATTCCATTTTGCTCTTGTGACATGATTATTTCATAATTTTTGGTGCTTTCTTCCATGGAAATTAATTTCTGTGTTTGGGGCTACCTTATTGAGAGGGGTTTTCTTTCTTTTCTCTCTTTCTTTCTACCTACCAATAACTCCCCTCTCCCTTCAGTCTTTGTTTGCTTCCCTCCCTCTCAGGTATGCCAAAGTTTGTGGAACTGCATCATGACACCTTTTTTCCATCTATTGTATAGAGATACACCCTGTGTTACAAAATTGAATTAAAGTGATTTTTAAAAAATGTTTCTAAATAAAAGCCTGTGTCATTCTTTTTTGAAAGTTTGCACTTTCTAAACTTGAAAATTTAGTTTGTCACAGTATAGGGCATTCATATGAACTGAGCCATTTAATTTCTGCTTAAGACTTTAAGTTAAGTAAACAAATGCTGCTTTAGAAAACTTTGATGCAAGCTTAATCTTTTTTAAAAAAAGCCAAACACATAATCAAATGGATTAACTGACACTCTGGCAATGTCCTGGATATAAAATGCAAAACTGGTAGAGGTTGCAACTTTCCTAATGCTTTACTGATTTTTTAAAAACATTGCTTTCATTTCCAAATTGCTCTTTTACCTCCTTCCCCAATACAACTCTTTCTTTTAACAAAGTTAATTAAACAAAACAAATAATTGAACATCTCTAACAATGTACGTAATATGCTAGTACTCTCTATCTTTTGCTTGAAGAAATAGCTGTATTTCACTTTCAATTCTTTGAAGTCACAGTTGTTCACTGACATCCTCAGAGTTCTGAGGTACTTTACCATTGTTGTCCTTTACATCACTGTAGTCATTATGTTCATTGATTTTCTGGCTCTGCCTACCTCAATCTGTATCAGTTCATAAAAGTCTTCATGAAATTCCCTGAATTCTTTATATTTATCATTTCTTATGGTATGATTATATTTCATTTCAGTCATATGCTATAACTTGTGCTGTTTCATAATTGATAGGCATCCTTTTGTTTCTATTTCTTTGTTATGCCCCAAAGTGCTATAAATATTTTGGTATATATGGAACCTTCCTTTTGGACTTTTTGCTCCTTGGATCTTGGTACTAATATTGCTGCATCAAAGGTTATATAAAGTTCACTGTCTTTTCTATTATAATTTCAAAATGTTTTCCACTAGGGTTGGATCTAGAGGCTACATTTTCAAGAAGTCTTTTCTTTTTTCAAAGTATTTTGAACTCTTCAGAGCTAATTCCTCCATTTTATATAAGATTGAATTTGTACCCAGAAAAAAATACATGTAGGCACTCATTATAGATCCAGTTAACTGGAAAATAAGTACCAAAAAGAAAAAGAAAGGAACTCAGAAAATTTTGGAAGGATAATTAATCTATCAAGTATTAAGTATGCATCATGTGCTACCTTTGTGCTGGTCTATGGGGAGACAGAGGCAAAAATTAAGTCAAAAATCAGTCCCTGCTTTCAAAGATCTTACATTAACAGGGAGATAATATATAGTTGCATAAGTGTATGCAAAGAATATATCAAATAAATACAGGTAATTTTAAGGAGAAGACTTTAAAGATAAGAAAAGGCCTCATGTAGAAACTAAAGAAGAAAGAGTTTTAACTTTGTGGAATTGAGATGGTGAACAATAATAAATAAATAGATTCATTCATTTATCTGCTATAATCAAAAACAACTTCATGACTTTTCTCTATTAAACTCTTAGGGAATTTCTGTGTAGTTGTTATTAGCACATACACCTGGATTCTCAACACCACAGTTAAGGTGGCAGCTTGGTGATGCAGAGGGATAGAGCTCTGGACCTGAAGTAAAGAATTTGTTGTTCAGTTGTTCAGTCATGTCCAAGTCTTTGTGACCTCATAGATCATAGAATTTTGTAACTTCAATTATGTCTTGAAATCTGTCCAAGCTCATGCTCATTGCTTCCATGTTGCTTACTGTCTGTCTATCTTTCCATCTGTGTCTCTGTCTCTTCTTCTGCCATCCTCTTTTCCTTTTGCCTTCAATATTTCCCACATCAGGGTCTTATCCAATAAATTCTGTGAATAGTCTTCTAATGAATAGTCAACATTAATTTTTTAAAGTATTGACTGATTTAATATCCTTGCTGTCCATGGGATTTTCAAAAGTTTTAGCACCACAATTCAAAAATATTGATTCTGTGGTGCTCAGCTTTCCTTATAATCTAATTCTCAGTCATACATTACTATTGGAAAAACCATAGTTTTCACTATATGGACCTTTGTCAGTAAGATGATGAGACTGCTTTTAGTATGCTATCCAGATTTGCCAAAGCTTTCCTTCCAAGGAGTAAGGGTCATTTAATTTCATGGTCATAGTTGCTGTCTGCAGTGATCTTTGAGCCTAAGAATATAAAATCTGATACTGCTTGAATTTCTTCTCCTTCTATTTGCCAGGAAATGATGGGGGACAAGTTGCCATGATCTTAGATTTTTGTTTTTTTTAATGTTATACTTTAAGCCAGCTTTTATATTCTTTTCTTTCACTCTGATCAAGAAACTTCTTCATTTTCTGCCATCAAAATGCTATCATTTGCATATCTAAAATTATTAATTTTTCTCCACCACCTTAATTCCAAGTTTTGATTCATCCAGTTTGGCATTTTTCATGATATACTCTGTATATAAATTCAATAAGATGACAATATACAGCTTTGTTGTGCTCCTTTTCCAATCTTAAACTAGTCAGTTGTTCCATGTTTGATTCTGACTATTTCATCTTGACTTACATACAAGTTGCTCAGGAGACAAAATGATCTGGTACTCCTATCTCTTTGAGAATTTGTCATACCCTGTTGTAATCCATATATTAAAAACTTGAAATCTCAGTCACAGTCAGCTCCAGGTCTTATTTTAACTGAGTATATTGAGCTTCTTCATCTTTGGTTGCAAAGTATAATCAATCTGATTTCAACATTGACCTTCTGGTAATGTCCATGTATAGAGTTGCCTTTTTGGTTGTTGAAAAAGAGTGTTTGCTATGATCAGAAAGTTATTTTAACAAAACTTCCCTACTTCATGTATTCTCTAAGGCCAAACTTAACTATTATTCCATTTATTTTTTTATTTTTTAATTTAGCCTTCCAATCCCCTATGATGAATGTAACATCTTTTAAAAATTTTATTTCTAGAAAATGTTGTAGGTCTTCATAAAATTGAGCAACTTTGGCCTCTTCAGTAACAGTGGTTGAAGCATGGACTTGTATTACTGTCATGTTGTGAAAGATTTGCTTTGGATTCAAATATATCATTCTGTCATTTTGGAGATTATGCTCAATAATGGTTTTCTCACTTTTTATTGACTTCTAAGGGATTCTTGTCCACAGTAATATGTGAAATGCTCATCTGAATTAAATTCACGTATTCCTGTCCATTTAAGTTCACTGACACCCAAGATGTTAATGTGTAAGCTTGTCATCTCCTATTTGACTACATACAGCTTACCTTGGTTCAAAGACCTTACATTCTAGGTTCCTATATAATGATCTTTGCAGCATTGGACTTTCATCACCAGACACATCCACAGCTGTGCTTTCTTTCAGCTTTGGCCCAGTTGCTTCATTCTCTCTGGATACATTTGAAATTGTTCTCCACTTTCTGCCAGTAATGTATTAGATTTCTTCTAACCTGAGAGGCTCATCTTCTAGTGTCATACTTTTATATACTGTCCATGAGTTTGGAGTTTTGGGGGGGGCAAAAATTGTGAATCTGTTTGCCATTTCTTTTTGTCTGCTGTCCACTATAACCTATCTTGGCTAACCTTGCATAGAATAGTTCATAGTTTCATTGAACCACACAAGCCCCTCTGCCACAACAAGAAAGGGGGAATAAGGAAGACCTGAGTTCAAATCTAGCCTCAAATACTAGCTATTTGTGTGTTTTCAATCTCAGTCTGCTATGATTTTTTTCAATTGCAAAAGGAAAAAATATTAGCACCTACTTCCCTGGATCAAATAAGATAATATTTACCAAGATCCTGCCATGTTTTAAGATGCTTACAAAGTTCCTCCACCATCAAAATTAGGGAAGGAAAAGTCCCTGAGGAAAGTTATGTCCTTTCTGATATTTTAAGGAGGACAGAAATCCTTTATTAATAACTTTATCACAAAACTTGGGAAGGAAAATATCTTTAAGGTCTGGCTTGATGTAAAAGAACTGAAAAAGAATAGAAAGTCAACTCAAAGGGCATATTCTTCTTGGCTAAATGCACAGCATATGAACTCACTAGTACCCTGTTCTGCCAGAAAAACATGACTTTATGGCAACACCCACTCTTTAAGCCCTAGCATGACTGATTACATCAAAGTATGTGCCTAGGATTACAAAGACACAGCAAGAATGTTATAAATGTTTGTTAGATGAATGTTTGAAATTGCTCAGGTCATTGGTAGTATTGTTTATATTAGTTAATTAATTATGTTTATGTAACATTTTATGTCTAAAATACTTGTCCTGTCTGATCAGTTTTATTTTATATTTAAGAATGATGATAGACTTGGAGAGAATACAGAATTTGGGGCTCTAAAGTTGCCATCAGCAACAGCCCATTTTAGACTGGCTACCAAGGATATTTCTGGTTTGGGCACTCTTCTAGATATTGGCTTTGATTCATTGACACTGAGAAAATCATTTTGTAATCCTGAGCTTTAGGCTTCCTAATCTTTGTTAAAGGAGGGAGTGATTTAAGGAACACAGAGTTCAGGTTTGATATTGTGGGCAAGGCAATAGTATATTATTATGTTTGAGCTAGGACTAATTGCTGGAGGTCAATGAAAGGCCACTATTTATTTCCAGAAGATCATCAAGGTTTATTCACTGGAAACTCTTTGCTCCTTAAGAATATCAATCTCTGGATTTAACACTTCTCCTAGCCCAGTGTTTGTCAATTATAAGTCACACAGAATGATTGAAAAAGAAGAGATCTAAAAAGTCATGTAAATCAAGCCATATCTAAGGTATGAGATTAAATGGTCATCAGACATCATCTGAAGATACCCAATTATAAGGAGCATTTGGGGCGCACTTTTCATGAAGGTTTACCTTATGTTTAATTAAAATCTGTCTTTATGAAATTTCCTTTCCTTCTTTCTTTTGGATCTAAGCAAGATAAATCTAATCCCTCTTCTATATGAAAATCCTTCAGATATTTGTACATGGTTATGTTTTCTAATAGTATATTTCTAATCCATACATCAAAATCATCCGAGATTTCTTGATAGATTTTTTTTATTTTGATCATACATATATTGTGAGGCATAAAACAGGGACACACATCTTCAACAAAACTATTTGCCATAGGTGTTTTATGAGTATGGAGTATGCTAGGGGAGTACTAGCACATTCTAATATATCTAGAGCCCTCTTATCCTGGTGGAGCTGCCTGGAGTCTGAAACTTTCCCAATTTTTGTCCCCTCTCCCTCATCTATCCTTGCTATAGATGCCATATCCTTCCTCTGGTTTCTAATCGCTTTTCCTTGACTATTTCCAAGAAGATCAGGTACAGGATTAAAAAAAAAAAAAAAAAAGGCAGTATTCCGATGGCTTTTAGTCCTTCAATTTATATCTCTCTGTGCTATCTGACCCTCTTCTATACTCTTTCAATGATACTATTTTGCTTGCTTCAATGCAGTTTCTACTTGGCAAAGCCCATTTTCTTTCCTGCCTCCCAGGAGACCCTATTTTTTTCCCCTTTAACTACTATCTTAATTGCTGCCTTTAACTACTGCCAACTGGTGGACTTGTTTTCCCCTTTGTCCCTTCTAGCCATTTTGTTTCATTCAACATAGTTCATTCTATAGATGTTTGACCCAGAGGTACATTTCATCAGGGTAGGCAAAGAAGTTTAAACTTTAAAAGAATGCTCCTTAGAGTCATCTGTTCTTAAATTCTACCATTAATTCTTCATGGTATTGAGTATAGGACTAAAGACAACAGAGCCCAGTTAGGATGAATACAAGGCTAAAAAAGGTTGTTTTATATTTTGGGGGAAGAAAAAAGGTTTGATTAAAGGAACATTTTGCTAAGTTTGTCTTTTTTAAAGTAAAGTTCAATGGCCAATTTGAAAGTTAAATTGAATTAAATTGAAGTTTCTTTTTACTTATAAATAAAAATAATATCCTTGATGATGAAATAGTCAATAAAAGGTCACTTTTAAAAAATAAATTTCCGGGCAGCTAGGTGGTTCAGTGGATAGAGCACCAGCCCTGAAGTCAGGAAGACCTGAGTTCAAATCTGGTCTCAGACACATAACATTCCCTAGCTGTGTGACCCTGGGCAAGTCACTTAACCTCAATTGCCTCAGCAAAAAGCAAAAAAAAAAAAAATTTCCCTTGGGTTCATACTCCAATGAAACATGCTGAAACTTATAGTTTTCACCACTGTGACAGAAAGAATCCAAGTGGAAGAGGATTTCCTTGTAGATGATTAGAGGCTCTGTTTCTAGATGGCCTTTTGCTAGTTGCATCAAGCCCTAGAATACTGCAGAGCTTCTTGTAAAATATCCTCTCTGTAGTGGATGAATAACCCATGGAGTTTGTCTACTAATATATATATATATATATATAAACACATATATATATATATAAACACACACACACATATATATATATATATATATACATATAAGTCTAGAACGGACAGTATAAATGAGCCAAAGGCTTAGAAACAAGAGGAGCAGGGAAGCTAGATTGCCTTCAAGAAATTGAGAAGTTTCTTTAAAGACTCTGAAATTTTCCCAGAAACAAAGGCCCATCTTCTTAATACTGATAATCTACTAGTGGTAGTGAGTCATGAAATAGGATAGCTGAAGAATTAAAATGATTATCTCACAGAAGACAATGATGAAATGAAGAAGGATTAACTTGATGGGTAGGTGAAAGATTAGGATACTGTGGGGTCAGCAATACTAAATATCGAAGAGAGATCTTAAAGAATGAGGGCTAAGAAAGCCCCTTAAATTTTGAAATTAAGATGGTCATTGAGGGAAAAATTGTAGAGCAATAAAGTTTGTTGGCAAGATTATTGGGAATTCTATTTTGAATGAGAGATGGGGAAATAGATTTAGTGGTTTGAAAACCTGTCTGGCAATGAAAGGAAGAAAAGACAAAAAGCATGTGTTGCTATTCTGATTGTTGGGTTTTTGTAGCTAAGATGTTCTCAAGATGACATTAGGATAGGACTATAAAATGCAGTAATTTCAACTGTCTAGAGCCATGCTTTAAAAAAAAAATCACACCCACTAACAATGAGGACATTCATATTAAAGCTAGAAGAGAAATCTTGAAACATTAGTTTTATCTTTACACTCATTTTTCCCAAATACCTGAATTCACTGTTAACATTTCTTAAGTAATCTGATCTCCTTTTGAATTTGATTTATAGCTTTTCATAGATTTTGTAATCTAGCTTTTGTGATTTAACTCTCAATTCACTTTACTAAAAGTGCCTCTATCTGGAAAGTATATTTTATTGAAATAGCAAAATGAAATAGAATAGTTCAATGGATAGGGAAATAGTCTCAGAGTCAGGAAGACCTTATTTTAAGTTCTACTTCCAACACATAATTTGTAAGACCCTAGACAAATTGTTTAACTGCTCAAGGCTCCATGAAACTCTCTAAAATTCTAAGTTGCTGGCTTAATGAGTGTAATAAGTGTTATTTAGGAAACATGGGGTCAAGATTCTGAACTAGGGAGTAAAATAGAAATTAACCCCCCCCATCACTTCCTGAGAGAGATCCAAAAATGAAAACCCTCAGGAATATTATAGCCAAATTCCAGAACTCCCAGGTCAAGGAAAAAATATTGCAAATATCCAGAAAGAAACAATTTAGGATTGGATGGCTTGGAATATGATATTCTGGAGAGCAATGGAGCTAGAATTACAATCAAGAATCACCTACCCAGCAAAACTGTGTATATTCTTTAAGTGAAAAGGTGGATATTCAATGAAATAGAGGATTTTCAAGCATTCATTATAAAAAGACCAGAGTTGAATGGAAAGTTTGATTTTCAAATACTGGACTCAGGGTTAGTTAGGAAGTAGTCAAGAAAGTGATATAATGAACTTAATAAGATTTATCAATCTACATTCCTACATTGTAACTCATTAGAACTTTATCATTATTATGGCAGTTTGAAGGACTATATAGAGACAAATGACACATTGTGTGAGTTGAGTATCAAGGAACAATATCTTAAAAATGCAATTAAGAGGTGAGAGAGGAATGTACTGGGAGAAAGGGAAAAGGAGAAGTTGAATGGTCTAAATTATCTGCCTTAAAAAGAGACAAGAAAAAGTTTTTACAGAGGAACTGAATGGGAAAAGAGAGGGTAAATGAGTAAACCTTATGCTCATCAGAATTGGCTCAAAGAGAAAATAATTTACACATTCAATGTCAATGTAGAAATCTCTTACCCTTCAGAAAAATAGGAGGAGAATTGGGATATAGGAAGGAGAGAGGATGATAAAAGAGATGGCATAATTGGAGGCTCAGTAGCAAAATACTTTTTAGGAGAAACAGATTGAAAGAAGAAAGAGAATAGAATAAATGGGGGGAAATGCAGTAATAATAATTGTATAAAGAATTTTGAAGCAAGTTTCTGTCATAAGACCTTATTTCTTAAATATGGAGACAACTGAGTCAAATTTAGAAAAAAATAAGAGCCATGCCCTAATTGATAAATGATCAAAAGATATGATCTATGCCCATGGGGCTATACATTCATACATATCCTTTGACCTAACAATGGCACTACTAGGCATGAGTACCAAAAGAGATTTTTTTTTAAAGTAAAAGGACCTATATGTGCAAAAATATTACTAGCAGCTCTCTTCTTGGGGCAAAAAATTGGAAATTGAGGGGATGCCCATCAGTTGGGAAATGACTTGATAAATTGTGGTATGTGATTGTCATGGAATATTGTTGTTCTAAGGGAAATGATGAGCATGATTCTCTTAGAAAAAAACATGGAAACTCCTCCATCAACTCAAAGTGAAATGTACTGTATACAAACTGGGATGACCAGCTGTAAATGACTTTGCTATTTCTCAGCAGTATAATGATCCACTATGACTCTGAAAGACTTATGATGAAAAATCCTATATGTACCCAGAGAAAAAACTGTTTATGAATACAAATTGAAGCATTCTCCCCCCTCCCTTTTTTCCTCTCCCCCCTCTCCTTCCCTCCCTCTTTCTCTGTCTCTCTGTCTCTCTCTTCCTTAAAGGTTTTTTTTGTTTGTTTTGTTTTAAATCAGGGTGGGAGATCTGTATTTTCTTTCACACCATGACTTTTATGGAAATATTTTGCATAACTTCACATATGGTTTCTTAATGGGGGCTGGGGTGAAGATAAGAGAGAAACTGAAACTCAAAAGTTTTAAAAAACAAATGTAAAAGAATTTGTTTTTAAATGTAACTAGGGAAAATATTAAATGAATTTAAGTTCAATTTTTAATTTCAGGAATCAAACGTGTATGTTCTATTGTTTCTCCTTGGACATTGGCTTTCTGTTTTGTTTTATCTCTTTATTGGTTTCTTTTAGTCATAGTGATATTATAAATAATGGTAACTAAGATTAAAAGCATGTGACTTTTTCTCTCTTAGGTTTTGAGGGATGCATGCTTTATAAACACTCATAAGGTATTATTATAGGACTTCATGACACATACTCAGGAAGTAAATTATTCCCATGAATCAAATCAGCAAATTACTGGACGTTACATGGGCTCCATTTGGTAATTCAAGGCTGCTACTGTTTCCTTATGTCCTAAACTGAGTTATCGTTGAGTCATAGGTTGGATTAAGTAGTAGAGTAGATTTAAAAAAAAAATGTAGTATCACCTATAGTATAGAAGAAGATTAAACCTATTTTAAAAATCTGTGCTTTATGGCCTACTAAAAAAGTACAAATGAACTAGACCAGGGTACAATGGAAAATCCTAGCCACTTATCTGGTACTTCTCTTATTTAATTTTCCATAGTTTTAAAATAAAAGTTTATTAACAATGAATATAACAGTGAATATTTCGATGATATTTTGTGAAGGGACAACTACTAAGAAGCTTTTATGTTGAATAGATTCTTGAATTTGTGAAATACAAAAATAAAGTAGAAACATGTGAGACAGAGAAACATCCAAATGGGCTTTTGCCAGCACTGAACTACTCCAGTTACTTGCAGGACTTAGTAAATGCCCTAAAAGACAAAGCAAAGCAGTTGTTCTAGTTTTGGGGAAAACCCAATAAAACAGCTAAGTTAGGAATGGATATATTTGTATTTCTAAAAGAGTCTTCAATTTAAAAAAAATCATCAACTTATGTCTTTCTGCATTTAAAATATAATTCACAGACAATTTTAACAACATAAATAATGTTACATTTTATCTATTTTGTAAATGAGGAAACTGAGAAAGACGAAAGTTAAGTAGCTAACAAAAAAATCACAGCAAGCATCTAAGACCAAACTTAAACCTAATTCTTCTTGACTCTAAGTCTAGTAATCTCTCCAAAATGCTACAAAATTGCTTCAACACATAAAGTATCTGAAGTTATGTCTAAAATAATACAGTAGGGGCAGCTAGGTGGCGCAGGGGGCAGCTAGGTGGTGCAGTGGATAGAGCACCAGCCCTGAAGTCAGCAGGACCTGGGTTCAAATCTGGTCTCAGACACTTAACATTCCCTAGCTGTGTGACCCTGGGCAAGTCACTTAACCTCAATTGCCTCAGCAAAAAGCAAAAAAATAAAAAAAAAATAAAATAATACAGTGATGCTGAGAAACAATCAGATAAAAACACACAATATACTCAAAGAACTAAAGAAAGAATTGTCAGTTTTAAATTCCAAGGAATTAAAAGAATGTTATTTTAAAATCTTAGAGAGACAATTGTAAAACTTATCAATGATGCAAATTTGAAAACTTGTTAGTGGACACAACCAAAGCTGAATTATAACAATGAAAATATAGAGAACAACAGCAGAAAAGGTAGTTAAAGGAAATGGGGGCTGGAGGAAATAACTCTTTTGGGGGAAAAACAGAAAAGATAATTGAAGCAATACAAATTAAAATGTTGATCTTAGAATATTTTTAAAATAATTTATTTTCAAAATATATGCAAAGATCTTTTCAACATTCAGCATTCCAATTTTTTTCTCTCTCCCTTTTCCTAGCTCCTCCCCTAGACAGCAAGTAATATAGTATATGTTAAACATATGCAATTCTTCTATACATATTTCCACAATTATCATGTTTCTCAAGAAAAATTAGATAAAAAAAGAGAAAGAAAACAAAAAGCAAGCAAACAACAACAAAAAAAGGTGAAAATACTATGTTGTGATCCGCATTCAGTCCCCATAGTCCTCTCTCTGGTGCAAATAGCTCTCTCCATCACGTCTTAGAATTTGGCTTTAGAATATTGATAAAAGATAGAGTCTCTTGGAATTTTTGAGGTCCCAGACATTAAAGAATAAAAGAAAACTGTACAAGATAATTTCCTATAACTGTCAAAAGCAACCAACACTCCATTCTGCAAAGAAAAAGAAAACCTACCGAATTACAGCAAGAAGAGATTTTAGAAGTGATCTCTTCACAGTACATAATTGTCAAGCTTCAAAAATGCAATGATAAGAAAAATAATCCTTAAATTCCCTAGGATAAGTAGAGATAGCATGTCAAACTATAATTCAAGATCTCATCTTATTTTTCTTAAAAAAATCAAAGTAGCTCAGGTATATAAACACAAAACATATCATTTTAAAAGCATTATGGCAGCTTCATAGGACTTTTTTTATGAATTTGTCTGTTACTTTGTATATAAGTATCTAAGTCCTCCTACAATGTCTCCTGGGCATTTTGAGCTTGATGTAACTTAGATATCTAAAGTATGACATGTCTAAAACAGACTCTTATTATCCTTTATTTTTAAGGCATCTTTCCCCCCAACTTTCTATTACTGTTAAGGAAACCATCATCCTCACATTTTTGTAGCTTGAAATGATAATGTCATCATTTCCTCCTTACTTTACTTATTTCAGCTATCTAATGTCACTTTCTTGTCATTTTTATCCTCACAATCTCTCTCCTATATGTCCTTTTCTCTCTATTCACACAGCCATTATCTTTGATGCAGGCCCTCATCACCTTTTACTTGAGCTATTGCATTAGGCTTCTTTGAAAAAAAATACTATCTTTTGTTTTTTATATCACCAGAATGTCTGCTAGAATTTTTCTCCTCTTCCCCTTCCAGAGAGCCATATATTATAATAATGTTTTTAAAAGGAAAAAAAACCCAAGAAAAATCAGCAAAGCTATTTTTTAAAAAAATCTGAAAATATATGCTGTTTTTCACATCCTGGGCCTCTCCCCTCCTCTTTGAAGGAGTAGAATAGGTATGTCTTCTCATAATTTTTTGTTTTGAGATCATACTTACTCTTTAAAATTTTGCAATACTTGTTTTTTGATTTGTCTCTGTGTGTGGTCATTGATTTCCATTTATTTTTTGAAGTCAGTGGAAATATTGTCTTGGCTATCCTTACATCACTTTGCATCAGAGTACATAATTCTATGCTTTTCTTCATCATTTTTTATATCACAGCAATACTACATGTAACACATGCATGTAATACAATTTGCTTAATCTTTCTCCAATTGATGGATATTTACTTTTTTTCTCTCAGTTCTTTGCTATCACAAAAAAAGCATTGCTTATAAATATTTTGGTATATATGTACATTTTCCTCTTACCAATAATCTCCTTGAGAATATTTGTCCACTAGTGAAATCTTAGGGTCAAAAGATATCAACATATTAGTCACTTATTTTGTAACTTTCCAAATGGTCTCTTTGCTTCAAGACTCCTTCTTTCCATTTAGCTACTAAAGTGGTATTCCTAAAACATGTCTGATCATGTCACCCCAAACAAATGTTGTAAATTCTAGCAGTTTCCTATTCCTTCTAAAATCAAATATAGATTTCTCTGTCTGGCATTTAAAATCCATTGCAACCTATCTCCTTCCTAATTTTCCAGTCTTCTTACACTTAATTCCTTTCTATTCACTTTATGATTTAGCAACACCAGCATTGGAGCTGTTCTTTTCACATGACACTCTTATGTCTGTGTCTTTCCTCTGGCCATCCCCAATAACCCAGAATGGCAAACCATCTTGCCTTTGTCTTCTGAATTCTCTGATTTTCTTTTTAAGACTCAGCTCAAATTTCTTTTCTTTTTTTTATTATTATTAAAACTTTTTATTTGCAAAACATATGTATGGATAATTCTTCAACATTAACCTTAACATAGCTTTCTGTTACAAATTTTTCCCCCCTAGTCCCCACCCTTCCCCTAGATGGCAGGATATCTACTACATGTTAATTATGTTAAAATACTTGACAAATTAAATATATGTATACATATTTCCACAGCTATCATTTTTGTGCAAGAGAGATCATATCTACAAGAAAGAAAAATCAAAGAAAGGAAACACAATGCAAGCAAACATCAATCGAGAACATGAAAATGTTATGTTGTGGTCCACATTTCACATCCCTCTCTCTGGGTGTATATGGCTTTCTTCACTGAACAATTGGAACTGGTTTGAGACAATTCTTTGTTGCA
>JAJPUD010000803.1:263231-302666 GCA_023553655.1 Myrmecobius fasciatus | reverse complement strand
TTGTTCAGCCATTCTCCAATTGATGGGTATCCATTCAGTTTCCAGTTTCTAGTTACTACGAAAAGGGCTGCCACAAACATTCTTGCACATGTGGGGCCCTTTCCTTCCTTTATGATTTCTTTGGGATATAAGCCCAATAGAAATGCTGCTGGGTCAAAGGGTATGCACAGTTTGATAACTTTTTGAGCATAGCTCCAAATTTCAACTCAAATTTCTTTTGCAAGAGACCTTTTTGAGTTTCCTCTGCGGCAAATACCCTCTGAGATTTTCTGCCATTTACACTCTTTATATCTTTTACACACATAGGTTTTTTTTTTTTTTTTTTTTTTTACATATTATCTCTTATGTTAGAAGTGAGCTCCTTGAAAACAATGCTTGTTTTTGCCTTTCTTTATATTTCTAGCACCTAGTATGGTGCCAGTGTATAGAGTAGGTGCTTAATAAATGCTTGGTGGTGATGGTGGTGTTAATGATGATGGAGATAATGTTGGGAGCTTGGACACCATGCCAACAGACCACAAGCTTTGGCAGCCCTTACCAAAAAATGGGGGAAAAATCTGTTAATAAGGCTCAGCAGTAAGCTTCATCAAAAGATTGATAATGATTTTATTTGGACACAGAAACTTCTGGTGAGAGCGAATACTCATATGGATTAAATACACAAATATTTAAAGCATGAGTGTAAGTGGGGAATAAT
This sequence comes from Myrmecobius fasciatus, assembly GCA_023553655.1. Lineage (NCBI taxonomy): Eukaryota > Metazoa > Chordata > Mammalia > Dasyuromorphia > Myrmecobiidae > Myrmecobius > Myrmecobius fasciatus. The sequence continues at coordinate 301,969 of JAJPUD010000803.1, read as the reverse complement.
ATATTTCAACAATACCTGTTAAATTTTGTGGTTTACTGTGCCTTAATATGTTTGAGTTTTAAATTGTTTCTGTTAAATTGTTGTTCTTGCTTATTAAATAGTGCCTCTTGCACTCTTTATATTCCACACTTCTATAGTGTGGAATATAAAACCAATATACTGTAGTAACCTGATTATTTAGGGTTAATTAACCAAGGGATTAAGACCTGGTCTAAGGCCCACCCAAGCTTCACTAGAACCAATTGTTATCAATGGGCGTAAACTAAAGGATGTTGGTACCACCCACAGTACTGTACTCCCACATACAGTGACTGGGAGAGGTTTCTTTGGTTGTTTGTTGTGTGGATTAAATTATAAAGATCTATGGGCAGAGACCATATTTAATGTGTATTATTGCTGATGACCCTGCTAATGACGTTACTAAATGAGGGTTTCATATTAATGTATAGCAAAATGCTTTCTGTCTTCTGGTTGCATTTTGTTTCATGAAGCTTTCTGAGAATAAAATTCAAATAAATAAACTCATTTATAATTATAACCTAGATTCTTCAAGGATTGAATCATCTTTGTTGACCTACTTTGTACCTTCATTAATATTTTTTGCATAGCTTCCTGCTGGCTTTGGAAAATTATAAATAGGGAGAAGATTTGAAGAAATTGAGAAAAGATCCCACAGCTCAGTTTTAAAATGCATTAGATTGATTTCAGTGCCTTCGGGCAATAAAGACTGTAGTTTGCCAAACACATCTGTATGGTTAAAAGGTATCTTCTCATCTTTGTTGTATTGGATTTTTATTTTGCTAAATGTGTCCCAATTACATTTTAACACAGTTCAGGACATATTCAAGAGTTTTGCAAGCAACAAATTTATGACACCTCTGCTTTTGTCCACCCCCCTCCTCTCTTATAGGTAAGGAATTAGTAATAAGTGAATTTTCCAAGGTCACATAGGTAGTAGGTGTCAGGTGTGGGATTTGAACTCAGTTCTCCAACTTGAGTAGGCAGCTAAGTGGTGCAGTAGATTGGATGCTGGATCTGAAATCAGGAAGACTCATCTTCATTAGTTCAAATGTGGCCTCATACACTTTCTAGCTCTGTGACCTTGGCCAAGTCACTTACTAAGTGACTTGTTTGTCTTAGTTTCCCTGTGTGTAAAATGAACTAGAGAAGGAAATAGCAAGCAGCTTCAGTATTCTTGCCAAGAAGTGATTTCATCATGAAGAGTTGGACATGACTGAAAAAATAACTTAACAACAAAAAACCAAAAATCTGACTGGAAAGCCACATATTCATTCTGCTATATATGTATTAGCCCAAGGAGTTAGAGAAAATAAAGTGACTCCTAATTGGAACATGTAGTATCCAATAAATAAATAAATAAAGCTTATTTCTTGCCATCCCTCCCCCTAAGTCCAGCCCTAGTACTGTCACTTCCTTGAACTGACTTTTATGAATTTTCTGTTGTTCTTTTTAATTTTTTGAAAAAACACTAGCAGATACTAGAATGTTGCCTCAGTTGAATGAAGTTCGCTGCAGTTTTAAAAACAAATGTGGTCTAGAGGATGCTAGCCAAAGAAAACTTCCAGGATACCTGATGAGATATTTGGTGACACCTAGGGTGACATAAATTCAAGTTTAGGAAATGGCCTAAGGAATTAGGAAAAAGAAATTAATTGAGAACTGGCAGTTATGAGGTAAGCACATTAGTATCTACTAGATTAGTTAAGGGTATGCCCATTGAAGTTTTTCTCTGTATGCCATTGCTGGTCATATCCTGACTATTGCCAAAGAAGTGTTTTATATAAAGGATTATTAAATATTGTGTCACGAGGATTGGTAATTCTGTTCCTGGCAGGAAGTTCTTCCCTTTGTCATTGAGTCTCCCTTAGCTTTCTCATTACCTGAGACATCTTTCTTTTTAGGATATTTGAAGTCATTGGGGCACTTTGGGCTCTAGAAAATAGGTAGGTACATTTTTTGACTGACTTTTCTAGGATATTTTATAGAGACCCTTATACATTTAATCTTCCTGTGTTCAAATCTGACCTCAGGCACTTACAAGCTATATGATCCTAGACAAGTCACTTAACTTTGTTCCTTAAACCCAGTTTCTTCATTTGTTAGATGAGATGGAGAAAGAAATGGGAAGCCACTCTTCCATCAAGAAAACTTCAAATGGGGTCACAAAAAGTTAAACATGCCTGAAAACTAAAGCAGTGTTAAGAAAGACTTAGAATAACTACTTTTACCTGTGAAAACCTATACATTCCTTTATTATCATACTTCTAAATGAAAACTAGAACTTTCTAGTCTTTTTAAAAATTCAGTTTTATTTTCAGTTCTAAATTCTCTCTTCCATTCTCCTCCCCTATCTATTGGAATGTAATAAAAATAAAAACCATTATAAATGTGTAAAAATATGCAAAACAAATTTCCACATTAGCCATAGTCTGAGAGAAAAAAAGCAAGAAAAAGAAAGAAATAGAAGAAAACATGCTTTTATCAGTCCTCTGAGACCAACAGTTCTTTTCTGGAGGTGTACAGTATGTTTCATTATGAAGCCTTTGGAATTATGATGGGCCAGAATAACTAAGTCTTTCAGAGTTGATTACCTTTACAACATTGCTGTTATTGAATAAATTATTCTCTTGATTCTGCTGACTTCACTTTACATCAATCCATATAAATCTTCCCAGGTTTTTCTGAAACCATCTTGGGGGAAATTATGAAAACAGAACTGCCCTAGGTAGTGTTTAGAAAAAAATAACTGGAATTTCCTTCACTCCTACATCTACTTGAGATTAGGCCTTGGAATTTAAATTTCATTATCAAAAATGAACCTCCTTGATCATTATACACAGCAACAAGACTATATGATGATCAATTCTGATGGACATGGCTCTCTTCAACAATGAAATGTTTCAAACTAGTTCCAATTGTTCAGTAAAGAAAGCCATATACATCCAGAGAGAGGGATATGAAATGTGCACCACAACATAACATTTTCATGCTCTCTATTGATGTTTGTTTGCATTGTTTCCTTTCTCAGATTTTTTTCTTGTAAATATGATTTTTCTTGCACAACAAGATAAGTATGGAAATATGTATTCATATATTTGAATTGTCAAGTATTTTAACATAATTAATATGTAGTGGACTTCCTGCCATCTGGGGAGGGGTGGGGACTAGGGGGGAAAAATTTGTAATGGAAAGCTTTGTAAGGGTCAATGTTGAAGAATTACCCATACATATGTTTTGCAAATAAAAAGCTTTAATAAAGAAAAAAAGTGAACCTCCTTGAATTTTCTGTGTGTTCTGATGCTATGTGAAAAGTTACCTATGGGGAATCAAGTATCATCTACGTAATTATCAATCCCAAGTCAAGTTTTCCTCAGATGATGCCTATTAAAAGTGATTAATCTTGATTTTAGCACAAGTTGGTAAAAGTTTAGGCCATTAAGAAATATTTTCAATTTATTTTGTATTTGTTTTCCTAAAACCCACTTATTATCCAAATATTCACTTGTTTTTCTAAAATCCAATGAAATGGTTAATAGCAATATTAGTAAACATTTGCTTAAATAGGTAACCTAAAGAGACACCAATCCCTTTCATTTCAATGCAGTTCCTTTTTTCCCACTGTCTACAATTTCTAAAAAGATTTGTGATTGAAATGTGAGTTACATGGTAAAAAACAAACAAAAATCAGCTAAGAAAAGTATTGAAGTTGGATGTCTGAAGCAGGAACCAGGATCTTATGATTTCTCATCTCTTAAAACTAATAATATAAATGCTTAAAAGAAGCAATATTGCTAGAAATTTTTACCAGATAACAAAGATTTATCAAAAAAAATAAAGCAACTCAATATTTTATTCAATAAAAAAGATATTTGGAATAGGAGATGCTCCAGAAAAAAAGAGATAGACTTTATTTAGAGTTTTGAGGTTTGCAAGGCCCTTTATGTGTATTTCATTTTATTTTCATGACACCCCTGGGATATAGGTACTATTATTATTTCCATTTTGTAGTTGAGAAAACTGAGAGAAAGTTGAGTAGCTTATCTTAGCTTTCTCATTACCTGAGACATCTTTCTTAGGATACTTGAAGCCAATGGGGCACTTTGGACTCTAGAAAATAGGTAGGTATACTTTTTGGCTGGCTTTAGGATATTTTATGGAGAGCCTTATACATTTAACCTTGAAGAATTGCTGTTGGGCCCAAAGCAATTGAGCCTGCTCCCTATTCTGTATTTGAATATTTGCTTTGGGGCCAGGATATATGTTCTCATACTCTTTGGTAAAGCCTAGTACCCTAGGAACAATTTTATTTATGGTTTCCATCTAGGATCACCTTAAGTTACTTATTATAAGAATGATGATGATATTTAACATTTATATAATACTTTGAGATCTGCAAACCACTTTACAAATATTATTTCATTTAATTCTCATAAGAATTCTGGAATGTAGGTGCTTCAATATCTCCATTTTAGAAACTTGAAGAAACTGAGAGAGATTGTGACTTGCTTCATATCACATAATAAGCGTTTCAGGCAAGATTTGAACAATTTGTATAATATGAATGAGATACAATTTTTTTCCTATATGTAAGAGAAATGCTAAACATAAGGCTCACAGGTGTCAAAATAAGCTTAAATTGAGATTTAGTAATTTATTCTATAATTGTTAGTCTGGGAGTGGGGTGGTGGCTTGGGAGTAGTGCTTAATACTTAACCTCATCAGGATATTCATTTTTGTAAGACTTGATTGGGCACTTTATATTTTATCTCAATTTGGCACTGTCCAAATAAATCTCCATCTTTGCTGCTAGAATGGCCAGGCTTGGACAATTGTCTTGGTAATTATCCTCTCCTGCCAAGAGTTTAACCCATGACTTTTAGGCCTCTTGAATTCAACAAGTTCGCATCTTTTTTATATCTATTTTGAAAGGAGTTATAGCTTTTCCCATTTCATCAAATCTATTTTTTAAGGAGTTTTCTTCAGAAAATTTGTTTTTCCTTTTCCATACTCTCTCTCTCTTTTTAAATTAAAGCCTTTTATTTGCAAAACATATGTATGGATAATTCTTCAACACTGACCCTTACAAAGCTTTCCATTACAAATTTTCCCCCCCTAGTCCCCACCCCTCCCCTAGATGGCAGGAAGTCATCAAAACTTATTAACAAACATGTTAATTATGTTAAAATACTTGACAAATCGAATAGATGTATACATATTTCCACACTTATCTTCCTGTGCAAGAAAAATAGTATCTACAAGAAAAAAAAATCTGAGAGGAAACACAATGCAAGCAAATATCAATAGAGAGCATGAAAATGTTGTGGTCCACATTTTACATCCCTCTCTCTGGGTGTATATGGCTTTATTCACTGAACAATTGGAACTGGTTTGAAACATTTCATTGTTGAAGAGAGCCATGTCCATCAGAATTGATCATCATATAGTCTTGTTGTTGCCATGTATAATGATCTCCTGGTTCTGCTCGTTTCACTCAGCATCAGTTCATGTAAGTCTCTCCAGGCCTCTCTGAAATCATCCTGCTGGTCGTTTCTTACAGAACAATAATATTTCATAACATTCATATACCATAATTTGTTTAGCCATTTTCCAATTGATGGGCATCCATTCAGTTTCCAGTTTCTAGCTACTACAAAAAGGGCTGCCACAAACATTCTTGCACATGTGGGGCCCTTTCCTTCCTTTAAGATCTCTTTGGGATATAAGCCCAATAGAAACGCTGCTGGCTCAAAGGGTATGCACAGTTTGATAACTCTTTGAGCATAGCTCCAAATTGCTCTCCAGAATGGTCGGATCTGTTCACAGTTCTACCAACAATGTATCAGTGCCCCAGTTTTCCTGCATCCCCTTCAATATTTGTCATTATCTTTTCCTATCCCTTTAGCCAATCTGACAGGTATGTAGTGGTACCTCAAAGTTGTCTTAATTTGCATTTCTCTGATCAATAGTGATTTGGAGCACCTTTTCATATGACTCTTTTCCATATTCTCTTGCAAAGATTTCATTTCCTTTCCCCATTTTTCTTCTCTCTTTTAAGATTCTTTTTGAAATCTTCCAAGAAAGTCCTGTGAAATGGGGACCAACTCGTATCTCCCTTTGGGGCTTCATCTGGAATTTATTTGCTTTTAGGAACCTCAGGATTTGAAGTCTGTTCTCTCTTCTCTATAAAAGCTATCTAGGGTGAGAGTTCTTTTTGTTTTTTTCCTCATCATTTTTTTTTTAAGGGTTGAGGTCTGCTCTTAAGGCAAAGGAGTATCAGAGCTGCTTTAGTTTGCCCTGGGGCAATTCTGTTGGTTGATTTCAGGTTCTGGGTAATCCTGGCCAGGTCCGCATTCTTCAGGGCTCAGCAGTTTACAATTTACCTTTTGTTGTAAATCTGCCAAACCACCTGCTGGCAACAAGAACAGAGTAGCCTAAGAGGCTCTCAGAAGATTCCCTGGTGTGGGATGTAAAGCCCTCTAGCTCCCTGACCAGCTTCTTGCCCCGGGCTCCCTGTGCTGCACTCTGGGCTCACAGACTGTCCCCCTACCCATTTGAAACAGACTTGTTCTGGAGTTCTTCCAAGGTATCTTCTTCTGGAAATGTGTTGTACTCCAAATATTTGTGGGTTCTGTCACTTCAGAAATTAGTTTAGAGGCTCAATCTACTGTTGGTTTGAGAGGTCAGAGGAGGTCACAGGAAGTTGTGTCTGTTCTCTGCTATCTTGGCTCCTCTCCACCCCACCCCCCCAATTCATAAGATTATCTCCAAGCTTGGTCACATCTACCCTAAAAACCATGTTTGATTACCTACTCTGTCATCTACTCAGAAAAGAAATTATAAAACAGCAAAGGTACCCATGGATATAGGTGCAAGCTTCACCTGGTTGAGCCCAGGCCCTGTGATGGAATGGCATGGGGTGAGGGTGCAGGGAAGGAATGGCAAGAATGAGCACAGCCCTCTCCCCCATCCTGGAGTTTAGAGACAGAATATATAACTTACATACCCCATAGGAGAATTCACAGTCAAGAAGAATTCAAACTGGAAGCTAATTTTTCTTTTAACTAATGTAGCTTCTTAGGCTCCTGCTTCCTTATCAGTCCTAGGTTACCCTGTAAGTACAAATAGAACCCAAAGTTCCCTTGTGGTCAATTAGAATCGGGAAGGGAAACTGAATATGCCATAAGGGAGGTCCTTATAATATGGAGTAAGTCTTCACTCACACAACAAACACCAACACATTAACCAAGGCAATGGCATTTAAAGGACCATGGAAAGGAGTCTAAAATGTCTCTCTCTGGCTTATGTATTAAGCTTTATCTTCTCTCTGAAGTCTTAAAAGCTAACAAAGGAATAAAAAGGCAAAAGCTGATTTCCAGCTATAATGGGGGAGGGAGAACCTGTTTCTGTATAAATATATGCAAAAAATAAAAACAAAGTAGTTTTGAGAGTTGTTAAGTCATTTCAGTCATGTCCCCACCCTTCATGACTCCATTTGGTATTTTCTTGGTAGATATTGGAATGGTTTGCCATAACCTTCTCCAGTTCGTTTTATAGAAGAGGAAACTGAGGACAACAAAGTTAAGTAGCTTACCTTGGGTCACACAATTAACAAGTGTCTGAGACTGAATTTGAACTCATGTATTCCTGAGGCTGGCACTTTATTTACTGTGTCACCTACTTGACCTTTTTATAGGAGGAGAGCACTAATGGCTGGGCACATAAATATAGAATGTGGATCCTTAAATAGATCTTGGAGGAAATCATGGATCCCTGAGTCACAGGTTAAGGAAAAGAAGAAGCATTTTCCAGGAGATAGCCAGTATAAAGGCACAGAGGTAAGAGATGTGGTATCATGAAATAGGCTAGTATAGCTAGATCACAGAGTGCCTGGAGGAGAGTATTATCTAAGTAGATTACAAAGATAGGAAGAACTCCTGTCTTGCTAGAACTCTTCTATCAAAATCCTCCAATATAATGTTAGTTATTTAAACATCTAATTTTTAAAAATTTATTATAATAAATAATATTATATAATAATAAAATAATATAATAAAATAAAATAGTATAATAATAAATAATATAATATAATATAATATAATATAATATAATATAATATAAAATAATTGATTATTTAAATAATATTTGATGATTATTTTTAATAACTTAGAGTGAAACAAAAAGTTCCTATTTTTAAATTGGTGTATGTTGGAATTCCTTGCTGCACAGGTTGAGAAACACTGATCTAGAGGAAGACTTCTGGAGGATTTGGATTTAGTGTGGCCAAGAGTCACAACAAATTTTCCAGAGTGTAAGTGGGTTGTAGACAGGGGTGTTGTGAGGCTCAAATAAAATAAAGTGTTTTGCAAACTCTAAAGTGCTATATAAATTATGTTATGCAAAGTGCTTTGTTGTTGTTGTTATAATGATTATTCTCTAGCTTGATGGTGATTTTATATCTTGAACTTTCTACTGTGCTCCTGCTGGGCTCAAGCAACATTTTAAGAGCAATATAGAGGTAGTGTAATGCTCAGGGAGAAACTGAGACAGTATCACACAGTGGAAATTAGGTAATGCTTTATTGATGTTAATTGAGAGTTCAGAATCCATAGCTATGGATCAGGACTGGTGGGACTCATGTCTCAAAGCAGTAGTCCAGGCTAGAGACTGACACAGCCATGTAAGCCAACTGAATACAAAGTATTCAGCACCTCATTGGTGGGGAACACAAGTTTTATAATCTCCATGGCCCAGGGGAAACAAAGAACTCATGGGAACAGCTGAGCACATCTGGTGTCCAAGGAAACCATAAATTCAGTTCTGGCAGGTAGGAGTAAGGGATGCCTTGGCAAAGAAGACTATTCGTCTGGGTCATATATAGATAAGGGTAGGTCGAGGCTGACCATCTGGAGGTTTTATGATTCTTTTGGAATGTGAGTCCAATTATTTCTGAAGGTCAGGAAGTGGGGATTGCTATTCTGGGACAGAGCAATTAAGGGAAACTGAAACAGCAATTAAGGGAGACTGAGACAGTAACTGAGGGAGACTGAGACAGTAACTGAGGGAAACTGAGATAGGCACAACAGTATATTGTTAATGTTTAACAACAGGACTTTGGAGGGGGAGGGAAGAGGGGAACACACATTTGTGAATTCATTCTGGATTATTAACACTTTTTTCAGCCTACACAATCAACAAAACAGTAAGTCAAGCATTTGTAGCAAATGCTCACAATAGAAATTTAATAATGATGTCTAAAAGCCAATTAGAGCTGATTGCAGCACACCTTCAGCAATTTAGGATTTGCCAGCAAATAATATGTTTTTTTCTTTTCTTATATATGATAAGATCAGATTTAGAGGGAAAGGGAACTTTAAGGTCATTTATTTCCATCATCTCTTGGTAAAAATGAAGAAACAAGTCCAGTGGGGTAAAATAATTTTGTGTTGGTCATAACAAATAGAATTCATTGTAAATTTAGGTCCTCTGTCTCAAAATTAATTGTTCTTGATTCAAAGTGAAATTATGCAGATCTCAAGTGAAATTATGCAATTGATCGATATTTGAAATGAAACTAATTTAACACAGAAGCATTAAATTTGGGCTGAGAAAAAAGAAATGCCTCCTTTCCAGTATTTACAAAATAAATGAATCCCCAAGGGTCATTTGCTTAAACAGCAAGGGAAGTTGAAAGATTGTGAAACTCAGTTGCCTTGGTTTCTATTGTCTTCAACAATGGAGAGCTGCCCAAAGTAGGAAGATGCTTTTTTAAACCATAAATCAAATGCTGCAAATGAAGAATTCCAAAGTATTTTATAATGCTGTTGAAAATTAAAGAGCTCTTAATGATACTTTTTTCTTCATCTTGTGCATCTATTTCATTTTGTATTGGAATTATTTGTATAAAAAGATTATCATCTTTATTAAGTGGTAAGCCCTTGGAGAGCATTGTACCTGCCTTGGGGGTAATTCTAAATCTTGTCAGCTGTTTATTTTCTTCAGAAGAGATTTGATGGAAACTGCAGTCATCCAAATTACATTGACTTTGTTTGTATTTACATTTTTTTCTAATATATGAGTCTTTTTAAAATGTAATTTTCTCTCACATCATTAGATTGTACCTGGTTTTCCCAGGCCAGCAATTTCAGAGGATGCTGCCTCCATCTTGAGGATAGAAATAAAGACCTTTTGTGTACATAGAACTTGTTGACTCACAAATTCCCATTCTACTTGGTAAGATAACACTCCCTACTCTAAAATCCTGTTATAAAAAATAAATATTTTCTTGGGGCAAAGTTATCTTAGTGGTTTAATGACTCAGCTCCCAGTACCTGAAATCTGGCTTCAAAAGAGCTGCTAGATACTCCTTTCTTCTTCCTGCCTCCCACAAAAGAACAACAGTTTGATTCAACCCACTCGATTCCTAGGTTGCTTAAGAAGCCTTTATTTTATATCTTCAATGTGCCAAGATCATTGTTTTGACACAGTACAGAGAATTTAAAAATTGGTACTTCTTATCCATTCTACTCTCATTTTCACTTTTGGGTAGAAACAGACAATCCAAAGGAAAACAACCCATTGTGGTATTAAAAAGAATGGAGTGTTCAGATCCTGCCTTTGATATATTCTGTTGGTATGAGAAAGTCACTTTCTTCCTAAATTAAGATGTAGAGAAGTATAGTGATTGAGGAAGTTTCCTCACTTGAGAGTCCTCCATAGTAATAAAACCACAGATCAAATCTCTATCCATATACCCACGTGTAAAACACTGTATTTAAGTGTTAGAAGCTAAGATGGTCTTGCCCTCAGTAAGTTTACAGAAGTTCACTAAAAAAATTAAGAGTATTGTACTGTAAGAAATGAGTAGGATACTTTCAAAAGAATAAGGAAAGACTTCCATAAACTGATGCAAAATAAAATGTACTGTGTACATGTTGTGCCACAGTTCCCATGTCTCAGTTTCCCTTAATTGTTCTGCCTGGGTAGCAATTCTTCCCCTCCCCTCCCCCCCGACCATTTAGAGATAATTGGGCTGCAGAGAAATGGACGCTGACATTCCAAAGAGTCATAAAACCTCCAGATGGCCCATCTCAAATACCTAGACATCCCCCTTATCTTTTGGCTTCAAACTTAGTGGCTTCTAGCTTCTTCCCAAACTTATGAGAATTTATGATCTTTCCTCCATATCCCCAGTCCCCAATCTGTCAGAACTGAATTGATAGTCCTTTCCTGGAACTCCAATCCCCCCAGTGCCCTCCCCTTCCTTCTGCCTGTGCTTTGTTCCCCTGAGCACTGGAGCCCTGTAAGAATCAGGAGTTCCACTGAGCTATGAGATCTGAGAGTAGTATTGCACACTGGAGATTAGCAGTTCTCCTCCTAGAGCCTTGAAGCAACTGGACCTGGGCTCTTTAGGGAAGGACAACTCTGGCTGGTCCCAGAGTCCCAAGAAGAGCAGTTTCAAGAGCAGCAAGAGCTCATGGCAGATACCTCCATCTGGCCATAGGAGAGTCTCTTTGAAACCCCTGTAGGGTAAGTTCTGTCTCTATCAGTTTGGGTGCTGGCACACTGGTCCTCAGAAAGAAATATGAAGAATTAAAATTTGGGGCTGATGAGCTATTTAAACCAATTTTATTTTTCATTAATCTGGGAGGTGTTGACAGGACACTAGGCAATACCATTTGTTCTGAGTATTTATTAAGATACTATCTGGTTCTGGGTGCCTTTGGGCACAATTCTGGGAGCTTTTAGAGCACTATCTGGGTCTGGGTGCCTGTTGGTACAAGTCTGGGTTTCTTAAGACACAAATATGATTTCTGGGCATTCTCTGTGAAGGCAGAGAGTGCACCATACTGGAGCTTGTGAGCTATTTGGAAGGCTCAATTTGAATTCCTGAGAGGGAGAGAGAGAAAAAAAAAACACAAAAAAACTCCCCTCTCCTCTCACGGCATTCCTGAATAGCAAGAGTTTGCTCCTGCCTTTTATGTGTTAACTTTCATCTGTGTTCAATATTTGTGACTGGTCTGTCTGTTTGGTTGATTTAGGGAACTCTGTTGAGTTTTAAGAACAATTAAGGGAAACCGAGACATGGGAACTGTAACACAACATACAAAGTAGGCTATTCTTGAAAGAAGACCATGACCTCAGGATGATGATGCCATGACATGCAAGTGACTGCAAGTTAACTGGTGGAAGACTGTGCAAGGTCACCTGCCTCACTTTCACCTCCAGAGCCATCTGGGTCCAATGGCCAGATATAGATCAGGACAACTGGAGATAGCCCTGGATGAGTGTATAAACTTACTGCAATATTGTAAGATGATCAGCTGTGAATGACATAATTTCTCAACTATATGATGATTCAAGATAACTCTGAGGGACTTATTGATGAAAAAATGCTATCCATACGCAGAGCAAGAACTGATGGTATTTGAATAAAGATTAATGTATACATTTTTTTTACCTTTTTCTTTTTACCTTTCTTAAGGGTTTTTTTGGGTCTATGTTTTCTATTATAACATGGCTATTATGAAAATTTTTTGCACAACTACACATGTATAACCGATATAGAATTGTTTGCATTCTCAATAAGGGGAGGGAAGGAAAAGGGGAAAGAATCTGGAACTCACAGGTTTAAAAATGAATGCTAAAAATTGTTTTTATATATAACTAGGGGGAAAATAAAATACTCAAAAAATTCTAAAGGAAGAAAATGAAGTGCACAAGAAACATTATAGCAACAATTACATGTTTATGTTACATATGTATATATGTATATATTACACAACATACATAAACCTGCATCAAATTGCTTACTATCTTAGAAAGAAAGAAGAGCAGGAAAGGAGCGAGAAAATTTGTAACTCAAAATTTTGTTTAAAAATGAAAGTTAAAAGTTATCTTTATATATAATTGGAAAAATAAAATATTAAAATGAATATATATATATGTATATATACACACACGTACATACAACATTCACCCCCACACACATATATACACAATGTGGTCTTGTGCAATGAGTTCTGGTTTGGAAGAGAAAGAGCTTTGGTTCAAATTCAACTAAACTATTTTACATTTTTAGGACTTAGTTTTCTCATGTGTAAAATGAGAGAATTGTACTGGGATAACATCTTTGGTTCCCGCCAGTTCTAAATCTGTGGTCCTAAAATCCCTCTGAGGTACCAAGACCGAGACTTGTATCTCTCTCTCTCTCTCTCTCTTTTTTTTTTTTTTTTTGCTGAGGCAATTGGGGTTAAGTGACTTGCCCAGGATCACACAGCTAGGAGGTGTTAAAGTATCTGAGACCAGATTTGATCTCAGGTCCTCCTGACTTCAGGGCTGGTTCTCTATCCACTGCGCCACCTAGCTGCCCCAACTTGTATCTCTTACAATACAAGTGACCTACTTATCCTAGGATTCCCCATGCCACCCATCCTCATCTAAACAGTATTAAAGGTGTCCTCAGCAGACATGGCACTTGCTGACCTGGGAAAACCATCTGACTCAATTATTGCTTTTTTTCTTACCACCTGATTCCTTTCCCTACAGTGAATTAGTATGAGTACAGGCTCTCCCCATCTCCCTTCCCATCACTGCTTTACCCCTATCTTTGTTTTTTGTTTTGTTGCATTGTGATTGTTTATTTTTTTAAACCAACTCCAGTAATTTAACCTGAGGCAATTCTTTTCTTAAGAGTATTGGCACATTTTCTATCTTTGAATTCTTATTACTCCCCATTTCTCTTTTTCCTCCTTCACTCTCTGCTCTCTCATTTCTCTTTTTTTTTCTTCCTGTCTTATTTCCTTTCTCTTTAATGGTCTGACCATGTCACTCTCCTCCTAAGGAAGTTCCTCCTAGCTCCTAAAAACAAACAAACAAACAAACAAACAACTGAAACTCATTTGCTTGACATTTAAAGCCTTCTATGTCTGGTTCTAGCCCATCTTTCCAGCCTTATCACACTATCTATGTCCAGGCAAACTTACCTATTTGCTGTTGGCCAGACATGACATTCTATCTTCCTTCTCTAGGCCTTTGCCCAGGTTCTCTGCCATTGTTTGGAATTCATTCCATCATCATTCAATCTCTTAGAACTCTTAATTTCCTTCATAGGTCACTAAATGCCGCTGCTTTCACTAGATCTATCCTGACTCTTCCTATCCCCGACCCTCTGTACCCTACAAATTGCTAGTGTCCTTACACAACCTATTTTACAAAAAATTACTTGGTCTATCTGTGAATATAATTTTCCTCTAAAAGAATGCCAGATCCTTGAAGTTAGAGATTTACATTATTCATTGTGTCTCAAAGACAGCTGGTATTAGGTGATTAATACATGCTTGTTGAGTGAATGTTGGATGAAGATTGGTAGAGAAAGGCTATCATCTTAGGTGGGACTTGACGAATGATGTGAAAGAATGGAAAATAGATTAGAGAGGTTAAATTGGGAAATAATAATGATGCAGTTAGAGAAGTAAATACTGGGGCAATCATTTGTTATGCTAAAATGCTTGGAATTTAAACTTGATTTGCAACTGCAGGCTTCAGACACAGAAGTGATAGATTGTCAAACATAGCAATGTAGATTCAGACCAGGAGGAACCCTTAGACGGCTTCTAGAACAACTCCTCCACCCCTTTTTTTCCTTAGAGGAGGAAATGGAAATACAGAGAGGTTGTTTTCTTGTCAAAAATACCAGAGTGGTTTGCCATTTCCTTTTCTAGCTCATTTTACAGATGAAGAAACTGAGGCAAAGAGGGTTAAGTAACTTATCTAGAGTCTCACAGCTAGTAAGTATCTGAGGCTATATTTGAACTCAGGAAGAGATGAGTCTTCCTAACTCCAAGCCCAGCACTCTATCCATTACACCAGGGCTTCTTAAACTTTTTCCACTCACAACTCCTTTTCGACTAAGAAATCTTTATATGACCCCAGGTATGTAAATTAAACATTTGCTGATAATAAATGATAATTTCATGACCCCCCTCACATTCAGTTACCCACAATTTTAATAAGCTTTGCACTTCAATACTTAACATTAAATTATTATGGTAGATTATGTTAGATGATTAAAATGGGCAGAATATGGCTTAGGACTGGAAGGTTCTTGGCCATTTTGTTTTGATGTGAACTTGGTTCAGGGGCAGCTATCAAATTTTTAAATGGATGCCTATTGTAATAAAGATAGTTCTGTCTTCATCTCCCTAACTTTTCTGTTGACTTCGGTCAGGAAATCTTTGTTCTCAACCTGTCTCTAATATGTCCTCACTTATTGCTTCTTATTAAAAATGATTTTTAATTAAATTTTCTTCAGTGACAAATGCAAATTTAAAAATGTTAATCTTACAGACTCATTGTACATAAGGTAACAGATCTATTCATCTTTGACCTCATTTAAAATATAAGCTAACAATTTATAAATTCTGTCTCTGGTCTCTTGTAAAGATCTCTCAGTAAAAGTAAATTAGTAGTAAAAGCAATAGTAAAGTAAATTTAGGAGGACTGGGGGGGATTTTGGCTTTATTAATTCATTTGTTTACTAATTCATTTGTTGTTGATATTCAGTTGTTTCACTTATGTCTAACTTTTCATAATGCCATTTAGGGTTTTCTTGGCAAAGATACTATAGTGGTTTGTCATTTAATTTCTTGAACTCATTTTATAGATGAGGAAATTGAGGCAAACATGGTTAAGTAACTTGCCCAGGGTCACACAGCTAGTAAGTGTCAGAGACTAGAGTTTAACTCAGAAAGATGAGTCTTCCTTATTCCAACACAGTTTTCTATCCACTATGCCACCTGGCTGTCACTACTAATTATTGCTTACTTTTTATTAATCACCAAACACCCACCAACCAGGCAGTTAGTAGAAAAAGAACTGTGCCTATGTTCAGATTTTGCCTGTAATATCAATAATTAAATATTTATTAAGTGCTTACTTTGTGTCAGACACTATGGTAAGTGTCAAGTTTATAAAAAGAAGCAAAAAACAGTGCCTGTCCTCTAGGTGCTTCCAATCAAATGGAAGACATAACATATAAACAAATGGATACAAGACAAATTATATAAAAGATAATAGAAATTAAATTAAATTAAATAGGAAATAATTAAAATAAAACATTGTAATTAAGAGGGATTGAGGAAGTTTTCTTGTAAAAGGTGGGATTTTAGTTGGGACTTAAAGGAAACCAGGGAGGTAGATAGCAAGAGCAGAGGAGAGAGAGTTCCAGGCATGAAGACCTGCCAGAGAAAAGGCCTGGAGCTGAGAAGTGAAGGGTCTTGTTCCTGGAATAGCCAGGTGGCCAGTATTGCTGGATTGTTATTGTGGTTGTTGCTGTTTGTTCTTGAAGAGGACCACAACATCAGGGTGGTGATGCCATGATATGCAAGTGAATTGGATTTAAGTGAGGAAGGACTGTGCAAGGTCACCTGACTCACTTTCCCCTCCAGAGCCATCTGGATCCATTGGACAGGTATAGATCAGGACTACTAGAGATGGCCCTGGATACAATGGGAGACCTTGACCTTTTAAGCTAAGGTCTTCAACAGATCTTAGTTTGACTGAGGTGCCACCCATTCAGTTATTAAGGTTAGGTAGCAATTGAGGCAAAGAATCTCTTCTTTACCTAGTCTAAATAAAAAAATAAATAATTTTGGGAGGGGAATGCCCCTCAGGATTTCTCAACAAAGCAGAAATGATTAGAGAATATGTGTTGGGGAATAAGTTGAAAGAAGATTGGGCAAATAATTTCTCTTTTGCCTGCTTTAGTTTCTTCAACTGTAAAAAGGAGATAAAAATAGTACCTTGCTCCCCGGGCTTCTGTGAGGTTCAAATAAGATGATAATTAAAATGCAATTAGCACAGTGTCTAGCCTAGAGTAAGCAATGCAAATGATTATTCCCTTCTTTCCTTCAATGGGAATTTATTTGATTTTCTAGGGATTGTTGTTGTTGTTGTTGTTCTTGGTGGTGGTGGTTTTTGGTTGTAATGATTGTTGTTCTAATTACAAAAAGTACCACTATAAACAAATATGTAGCATCTTTCTTATTCTAGACCTTTGGGGGGGCATATGAAAAAATGGTCATTTTAAAAAAAAAAGAGTAATTATGGCATTAAGAAATATTTGTAACTAAGATGTAATCATATAGGGACCCAGAATATCAGTAAACATTAGCATATCTTGATACCAGGAGCAATTTTTCTTAAAATTATGGTGCATTAGTAAATACTATGAAATAATGTTATCATCCTCAAAAATTGGAGGGATAGAGTTGGAGTCAGAGTTAGAGAGTTAGGATTAGCTAGTCCAAACCCCCTAATTTTATGTGTAATAATATATACAACCACTAGAGGGAAGACTTTTCATAACATATCTTAGGGATATTTTGAAACTATAATTGAATTAATAGAATAGAATAAAGAATCTAAGGAGAAGCTAATCTAAACAAATAATAAAATTGAGAACTAAAGAAGATATAGACCATCTTTCTAATATCACCCAAGTGATAAGGGTCTCTCTATCTCGATTTATTATGTTGATTATTTTTAATTCAAAATTTATTTTAACACCCTTTTATTATATTAGAGTTTCTGCAGCATTAAGTGATTTTAGTAAATATTGTATGTTTTATTATGTATTAGTGTGCTATACATTGAATACTAATATTCCTACTTCAGTAAACATTTCATATTTTACTATGTATTATATGCTATACATTGAATATTTTACTAATATATATACATTACTACTTTAGTAAACATGGTATGTATTAATTTGTATTATATGCCATACAGTGTATGTATACTGATGTTTATTACTATTTTAGTAAACATTTTGTGTCTTACTATTTATTATATGCTATATGTTGAATGTTTTACTAATTATATATTACTGTTTTAGTAAACATTGTATGTTTCCCAATGTATTGTGCATTATATATTGTATGCTTTACTAATATATTACTATTCTAGCAAACATCTTATCTTACTATGTATTATATACCATACATTGTATGTTTCACTAATGTGTATCACTATTTTAGTAAACATTTTGTTTTACTATATTTATGATTATATGTTATACATTGTATATTTTACTAATGCCTACTATTTTAGTAAACATGTTTCACTATATATTGTATTTTATACATTGTATACTTTACTAACATATATTGCTATTTTAGTAAACATTTTTTGAGTTACTATATATCTTATACATTGTTTTACTAATATATATTACTAATTTTGTAAACATTGCATTTCATATGATATAGCTGAAAAGAGCACTGAATTTAGATTATATTTGTATTACCTATCTCACAAGTTTGTCTTGAGGAATTTTCCTCAATATGTAAATGTTTTAATGAATTAATAAATGGGGGAAAGCATTTATTAAGAACTTACTATGTGTCAATCAACAGAGTAATAAGTAGTGGAGATTAGGGAAGAGAATTTTGATGTGGAGAATCAAAAGTATGGTAAGTTGGGCAATGATGAGATAAATTAGATCTAGAGAGGTGTAGTGATACAGAAGTCAATTAAAATGGAAGAGACAAGGTAGGACAGAGCAAAGCATGCTTAAAGAGGTGTTGGCTCAGATGTAATGGCCTATGTGAGTTTGTTTTTCAGATACATATCAACCAGGACAGCAAAGTCCCAAGATAGCAGTTCCTAAGTTTTTATGATAGTTATTAATAATCCTTGTCATGTTACATAGATATGAGTTGTTGCTGTTAGGTTTATCTAAAACATACCCAAAATATTAAAATGTAAGGGAAGAGGCAGTGTTTACAGCAATGGCCTTGGAGTTAGGAGGACCTGAGTTCAAATGTGGCCCCTGACACTTAGCACTTACTAGCTCTGTGACCCTGGGCAAATCATTTAATCCCAATTGCTGCACCCCACCCCCCAAAAAATGTAAAGGAGAGGAATCATTTTTAATAAATTTTTATTTTCAAAATATATGCAGATAATATTCAACATTCACCCTTGCAAAATTTTGTGTTCCAAATTTTTCTCCTACCCTTCCCCCCATCCCCTCTTCTCTAGACAGTAAGTAATCCAATATAGGTTAAACACGTACAATTTTTTCTTTTTTTTTTTTTTTTTTTGCTTTTTGCTGAGGCAATTGGGGTTAAGTGACTTGCCCAGGGTCACACAGCTAGGAAGTGTCTGAGACCTGATTTGAACTCAGGTCTTCCTGACTTCAGGGCTGGTGCTCTAACCACTGCGCCACCTAGCTGCCCCAACACGTACAATTTTTCAAAACATATTTCCACATTTATCATGCTGCACAAGAAAAATCAAATGAAAAAGAAAAAAAATGAGAAAGAAAAAACAAGCAAGCACACAACAACAATAATAACAAAAAAGGTGAAAATACTATTGTTGTAATGCACATTCAGTCCCCATAGTCTTCTTTCTGGATGCAGATGGCTCTCTCCATCACAAATTTTCTGGAATTGGCCTGAATCACTTCATTGTTGAAAAAAGCCAACATCAGAATTGATTACACTATCCAGTGTACTCTCTCTCTTAACACATCATTAGCTTTCAACTGTTATTTTTAGCTGTCACTGATACATTTAATTAGATGATAATTTATAAACACCCTTGAGCTGTTATATAAATATGAATTGTTGCTAGTATATTTCCTAATGCTGCAATTATTAGATTATTAAATATTTGTCCAGAGAATCACTTCTAATTTTCTTTTAATAACATCTTTTAAAATTGGAAAGAGCTTCCTTATTTTTTGACTATGGAAACTGAAGGCTAAAAAAGGGAGAAAAGTCAATTATAATCCAAGGACAAATGGATAGCTCTTGAAATTGGAGTTGGAAAGATCTGAATTCAAATCCTGTCTCAGATATTTTCTAGTTGTGTGACTAATCATACAACTTCTCTATTCTTCTGTTTCATCATCTATAAAATGGGAATAATAATAGCACCCACCTACTTAACAGGGTAGTAGTAAGGATCAAATGAGTTAACATATGTAAAACACTTTACAATCTTTAAAGTATTATACAAATACTAGCCATGATTGTTATAATTCTCATTATTACTAGATAATCACAGTGGAATCCCTGAGGCAACTAGATAGCACAGTGGATAAAACTCTGAACCTTGGTCCTACTCTTTGTGGGATCCTGGGCAAACTACTTAATCCGTGTGTACCTCAATTTTCTCAAATACAAAATAAAGAAAATAATAGTACCTACCTCTCAGAGTTGTTGTGAGGAGTATGTGATAGAAGTTTTTAAAGCATTGAGCACAGTGCCTGACACATAGTAAGTGCTTAATAAATGCTTGTTTCCATCCTTTCGGTAATATTTTGGATTCATGTGCTTAAGCATAGAAGCTATAACCTATTTATACTCACAGGGAAGGATTTGGTGACTATACTATTCATCTCTTGAGACTAAAACTGTTAGAATTATAAAAAAAAATTAGGCAGTAGTAGAAAGAACACTGGGACAACTAGTTGGTGCAGTGGATAGAACACCAGGCCTTGAATAAGAAAAACCTGAGTTCAAATCCAGCCTTAGACATTTACTAGCTGTGTCATTTTGGGCTAGTCACTTAACTTTGTTTACCTCAGTTTCTTCATCTGTTAAATGAGCTGGAGAAGAAAATGACAAACCATTGTAATATCTTTGCCAAGTAGACCTTAAATGAGGTCACAGAGATTTTTAGACACAGCCAAGCAAGAAATAACAAAAGAAAAGAGCACTGGCCCAACAATCAGGGGACCTGGCTTTTGGAGTACACTATTAGCTGTATTCTTTGTATTTGCTGAATCCGAGCCTCAGTTTCCCCATTTGTAAAGTGAGAATTGGACTAGATTATTTATAAAATCTGTCATTTCTTAAATTCATGATAAAGTTTCTAAGATTTAAATTTGGCTGTCAGGTTTCAGGCTCCAGGGACCCAGTTCCTTTTTAAACTTCATAGATTCTATATTTTACAGTTTCTTGGAGAGTGGGGTTTGTCATTTCTTTTTTAAAGACAGCTCTCTAGAACTTTCCTACCTCATTTCTGGCACCTCTTCTTGGAACTGGACCAACTGGATTAGGAGAAAATAGAGTTTCTAGGTCCCAGCACAGAGCATTTGGATGGATGTTTAGCAAGTCAATGCTATTTGCAAAGGGAAGGCTTTTGCTGTATGAGGCTACATTTTGATGGTTGGAGATTAATCAGGAGGAGGCTGGGGGACCCCATCCATGACCAAGCTGGCAGGTCAGCTCAGGGCAGAGGCAGAAAAGGCAAGCAATCAGTGCCCAATCAAGGCTACAACTTAGCTTCCCTGGCACTCTCTGTGTCTTGGCCTCTCATCTTCCTGGCCTGAATTTCATTTCTGAAAACTGGTTGTTCTACTTACCTCAGCCCTTGAATTTCAATGCTTCATTGAAAATCTTGTACTAATCCAGCTTTGGCACAGTTACTTTTTTTTCTCTTATAGATTTTTTTCAGGTTCATTGTTTGACATATATTTCATTCAGTTCATATCATCTTTCACTTAGGGGAATACCTTCTTCCCTGTGCTAAAGCCCAAAAGCTAAATTTCTTTTTTTTTTTGCCCCTTAGTCAAGATAAGTTGTTTACCATCAATAATAGGGAATGTAGGAGGGGCAGGAGGAAGGGCTTTTAGGGAAAAAGATAATTCTAGACACTGTGCTAAATTCAGGGAACACAAAAAGAGGCAAACAGTTTTATTTGAGTGGAGAAATTTTATGGTTTTATTAAAATTTATCATTTTAATTGACTTTTATTGTTTATCTTTTGGATTGGGTAACTCTCAATTCTGCATTTGACCAAATAACCCTGGTCAACTTGGTATTACTCTAATTGGGGAAGTTGAGGGAAGTTGAATTGTGGGATCATTTATCAACACAGATAGTGAAAGTATTAGTTTCTATTTCATGTTAGGATTATAGGTACATAAAGAGCAAGGAGAAGCAGATCTTATAGCTGATATTTGAGGCAAGTTTACTTAGATAGCTGTAGAGCTTGTTATCCTTGAAAGAAGGTAGAAGGGAAAAAGGAAGAAAGAATGAGAGAGAGCAAAGTATACCTCATTGGCCAATCAGTGCAGATGGAGGGAGTTCTGGTTCTATTGATGATCCTCCCTCTGTGTGTCTGTCAGGATGGCTTGTGTATTGGGCTGCCCAAAATTTGGGGTGCAGAAAACAAAGAAGGTTTTAGGCATGATGACTTTGTGTCATCAAGATACAAATGACTGTGTCCTTGACAATAGTGTCTAAGTAATTTCCTTTTCCTTCAGGTGTGTCTGTTATTTATAAGATTCTCAAACTCAGAGGACATAAAACTTTGATGGCACTTCTGCAGTGACATTTAATAATGGCTCATACTGAATTCTGTAAAATCAAAGCTTAAGTTTCACTAGTCAGTTAGCATTTGTAAGGTAACTATTACATGCCAGTCAATCAATAAACATTTAAGTGCCTACCATGTGCCAGGCTCTGTGTTAAGAACTGGGGATGCAAAAAGAGGCAAAAGACAATTCCTGCCCTCACATGCAAATAAATATAGTCAAAGCAGGATTTGTGCACAATAATAGGAAATAATGAATGGAGCAAAGATTCTAAGATTAAGAGGGGTTTAGAAAGACTTTCAATAGAATGTAGGATTTTAGTTGGGAGTTAAAGGAAGCCAGGGAGGTCAGTAAATGGAGCAAAGGAGGGAGAGCATTCCAGGAATGGTGGGACAGCCAGAGAAAATGCCCAGAGCTAATAGATGGAGTGTCTTCTTTGTGGAACAGTCAGGAGTCTAGTATCACTGGATCAAAGAGTATGAATTAGAGAGTAAAGTTTATGTAAAAAGACTGGAAAGGTTGGGGGGGGGGTTGGATTTAATGAGCCTTGAATGTCTAACAGCATTTTGCATTTAATTCTGTAGGCATTAAGGAGCTACTAGAGTTTATTGGGTTGGAAAGTGATATATTTGGACCTACAGAAAAATCACTTCAGTAGCTGAATAGAAGATGGATTGGAATAGGAGAGACCTGAAGCAGGCAGACCTACCAGCAGGATATTGCATAGTACAGATGTGAAATGATAAGGGCCTTCACCAGAGTGATGGTACAGTTAGAAGAGAGAAGGGTGTTTTCCCCGTAGTTATAATTCAGGTGAATCTCTTGACTCCTAAAACCCTATAGTTATGTTCTTATGCCAGCTTTTCATCTTGTTTTAGTAGAATTATCCCATTTTCTACATAACCTGAAGTTAAAAAAACCTGCAACTGAAATCATATTCCGTAAACTGTCTCCATAGATTGGTAACATGTATTCTTAGAATAACTGAGTTTTAGAGAGAGAGACCATACAGATAATCTAAACTAATCTTTTCAGATGAAGAAGTTTACCCCAAGAAATCAAGTATTTAATGGATTTCAATATAGTCAGAGAAAGGAGTATGGATAGATTTGTATAAATCTATGCTCACTTCTGAAAAATTATCTCATATTTTTTTCAATAGGTTAGTGGTTTGGGAATATTTAATTTGCATGTGTGCTAGAGTGAGGTATATTTTTCTGCTTTATATTTTCCTTGTTTTATATGTGTATGTATATATATATTTTAAATTTTTAATAGTATTTTATTTTTCCAAATCCATGCAAAAATAGTTTTCAACATTCACCTTTGCAAAACCTTGTTTTCCAATTTTTTTTCCCCACTCTCCCCTTCACCACTTCCCCAAGACAGAAAGCAATCTGTGTATTTTTCTTAAATGATTATTAATGTTAAGAGGCAGCTAGGTGTCATTGTGGATAGGGCTGAACCTGAAGTCAGGAAGATGTCATCCTGAATAAGCAATATGTTTTAGAGAACAAGATAAGCTTCAAGATGAGCAATATGCATTAGAGAAATTTAATAGTTTTAGTATAAAGCTGAAAACATTGATTATCTTTTAATTTTAAAAAGGTTTGTGTGTTACTGTCAAATATGAATTTTAATTTCCATGGATTTTTCTTTTAAAATATACCACATATCTTTTTGTGCTTTTGATAGATTTGTATTTATGTATACTATTTTAATTTAGTTTTTTTTTTAATTTTTAGGGGAATACCTATTGATTTAAATCATATTTATTTTCATGCTTACAGTAATTTTTACTAGTTTGATCCTCCCTGTTTGACAACAGGGAGCCATTGGGGTTTATTGAATAGGAGGCTGACATGATTGGGCCTGTATTTTAGGGAAAATCAAAATAGCAAAAATAAGCCTTTCATCCTTAAAAAAAATAATAATTCAAATCTGGTCTCAGATGCTTACTAGCTGTGTGACCATGGGCAAGTCATTTTACCCGGTTTGTGGTATTTTCTCATCTGTAAAATGAGCTGGAAAAAGAAATGGC
Source organism: Myrmecobius fasciatus (assembly GCA_023553655.1). Classification (NCBI taxonomy): domain Eukaryota; kingdom Metazoa; phylum Chordata; class Mammalia; order Dasyuromorphia; family Myrmecobiidae; genus Myrmecobius; species Myrmecobius fasciatus. The sequence goes on along the minus strand of JAJPUD010000803.1, from coordinate 277,574 downwards.
AAGAAAACCCTAAAATGGGTAATGAAGAGTCTGACATGACTAAAAACAATTGAATAAAGACATGACTGGGGGCTAACCAATTTATTTTCAACTGTTTTATATGTCAGTCTTTTAGCCACTTGGATATAGCCATGATGTTTTTGTTTAGAAATTTCCTGTTGAGGACCTTCACTTGAGTCTGAGAAAACCCTATTCTTATCTGAAATTTCTTGACTAAGTTATCATCTTCCTCTCCTATCCTCTCCACACTTCACCCCAAACTCTACTAGGCCATAGCTATGTTCTGGGAGGAAATATTATTTGAAGTAAGGCTAGTGGCAGTCAATAATAACTTGAATAAATACATCCATGAATGAAGGATCAAAAGGGGAAAAATGAGAAAAAAGCAAGCAAACAATAATAAAAAAAGTGAAAAAACTATGTTGTGATCCACATTCAGTCCCAATAATCCTCTTTCTGAATGTTGATGGCTCTCTCCATCACAAGTCTATTGGAACTGGCCTGAATCACTTCATTGATGAGAAGAACCAAGTCCATCAGAGTTGATCACATCATTCTTTAAAAGAAAAAAACAAGGCAACATTATAGAAACCTCATGGTATTCAAAACAAATAACTTTATGTTCCATCCTTTGTTGTTTTTAGTAATTTTTTTGTTGTTGCTCCTTTAACATTTTCCCTCAGTAACACTTAAGGTCTTTATTTATAAAGTCATTTATAAAACCATATCCAACTTCAATAGATGTCTTTCAGTTCTTTGTACTGACTTCTGAACAAGTTTTTCTTGTTTCAAAGCCACTTGAACCAAGAAATCTTTCTTTTATTCCTTAGCCACTTGTCCTTGAGAACAAGCATCCCAGATATCAAGACCGAATACAAATGTCTCTTTGCCTGAGTCTGAGGGTGAGAAGCAGTAGAAGAAAGTTTGGGTCCTTGGACAGAGGATTCTCATTTAATTTCACTACTTGAGTGGATGGAAAATGATCTATTGTATCTTCCATCACCACTCCTGCCCATCTCTCTTTTTTTATTATCTGAATTCTCATGAGGAAGAAAGATGAGATTCATTTTACTTAGCCTCAGAGAACACAATATTCATGAGCAGAAATTTTAGGAAGGCTTATTTTTGCTTAGTATCAGGAAAATATTTCCTAATAATAGTTACCAAAAGCAACAATAACAGCTAGTATTTATTTAGTGCTTTAAGTTTTGCAAAACCGTTGTTATTGTTCAGTCATTTTAGTCATGTCCAACTCTTTATGATCCTATTTGGGGTTTTCTCAGCAAAAATACTGGAATGATTTGCAATTTCATTTTCCAACTCATTTTACAAATGAGGAAATTGAGGCAAACAGGGTTAAGTGACTTGCTCTTTAAAACTATTATTGTATTTTACAATTACCAGAGAGGTAGGTGCCTTCTTAGGTAAGTGAAATGTAGGAAATTGAGGAAGACAGAATTTAAGTGACCCTTACATGTTAAGGGTCACACAACTAGTATGTGAGGCCAGAATTGAACTCAAATCTTTGTGATTTCTGCTGTGCCATTTAGCTGCTTAATTAGCATGGAAAGGACAAACCTGAGCAATAGTGAATTCATCATTAGTGAACATATTCAAGAGTAACGAGGATTAGAATTTGTTGATATTATAGACAGCATTAAGAAGAAATAGACAGCCAAACTATACTAGTGGGGGATCTCAACCTTGCTCTCTCAGAATTAGATAAATCAAACCACAAAATTAACAAGAAAGAAACTAGGCAGATAAACCAATTGTTAGAAAATCTAGGTATGATAGATCTATGGAGAAAGTTGAATGGAGACAGTAGGGAGTTTACTTTTTTCTCAGCAGTCCATGGAACCTATACAAAAATTGACCATGTGTTAGGGCATAAAAACCTCAAAATCAAATGCAGAAAGGCAGAAATAGTAAATGCATCTTTTTCAGATCATGATGCAATAAAAATCACATGCAATATGAGGCCAGGAGAAAATAAACCAAAAGTTAATTGGAAATTAAATAATCTAATCCTGAAGAATGAATGGGTAAAAGAGCAAATCATAGACACAATCAATAATTTCATCCAGGAGAATGACAATAAGGAGACAACATACCAAAATCTGTGGGATACGGCCAAAGCGGTTATAAGGGGCAATTTTATACCTCTAGATGCTTACTTGCATAAAATAGAGAAAGAAAACATCAACGAATTGGGCTTATTATTAAAAAAAAACTAGAAAAAGAACAAATTAAAAACCCTCAATTAAATACCAAATTGGAAATTCTAAAAATAAAAGGAGAAATTAATAAAATTGAAAATAAGAAAACTATTGAGTTAATAAATAAAACTAAGAGTTGGTTCTACGAAAAAACCAACAAAATAGATAAGCCTTTAGTTAATTTGATAAGAAAAAGGAAAGAGGAAAATCAAATTGTTAGTCTCAAGAATGATAAGGGAGAACTTTCCTCCAATGAAGAGGAAATTAGAGCAATAATTAGGAGTTACTTTGCCCAACTTTATGCCAGTAAGTTTGATAATCTAAAAAAAATGGAGGAATATCTACAAAAATATAGATTGCCCAGGTTAACAGAAGAGGAGATAAATTATTTAAATAGCCCCATATTAGAAAAAGAAATAGAACACGCTATTAACCAACTCCCTAAGAAAAAAATCTCCAGGGCCAGATGGATTTACATGTGAATTCTACCAAACATTCAAAGAACAATTAATTCCAATACTACACAAACTATTTGAAAAAATAGGGACAGAAGGTATACTGCCAAAATCCTTCTATGAGACCGATATGGTGCTGATAGCTAAACCTGGTAGGGTGAAAACAGAGAAAGAAAACTATAGACCAATTTCCCTAATGAATATTGATGCAAAAATTTTAAATAAGATATTAGCAATGAGATTACAGAAAGTCATCCCCAGGATAGTACACTATGACCAAGTAGGATTTATACCAGGGATGCAGGGCTGGTTCAATATTAGGAAAACTATCAGCATAATTAATTATATTAATAACCAAATTAACAAAAAACATATGATTATCTCAATAGATGCAGAAAAAGCCTTTGATAAAATCCAACACCCTTTCCTATTAAAAACACCAGAGAGTATAGGAATAAATGGGCTTTTCCTTAAAATGATCAGTAGCATCTATTTAAAACCATCAGCAAGCATCATATGTAATGGGGACAAACTAGAACCATTCCCAATAAGATCAGGAGTGAAACAAGGCTGCCCACTGTCACCATTACTATTTAATATTGTATTAGAAATGTTAGCTTTAGCAAGAAGAGAAGAAAAAGAGATAAAAGGAATCAGAGTAGGTAATGAAGAAACCTAATTATCACTCTTTGCAGATGACATGATGGTATACTTAGCGAATGCTAGAGACTCAACTAAAAAACTACTAGAAACAATTCACAACTTTAGCAAAGTGGCAGGATTCAAAATTAAACCACATAAATCATCAGCATTTTTATATATTACCAACAAAGTTCAGCAGCAAGAGATACAAAAAGAAATTCCATTCCAAATAGCAGATGATAGGATAAAATATTTGGGAATCTATCTGCCAAGGAAAAGTCAGAAACTATACGAACTAAACTACAAAACACTTTCCACACAAATAAAATCAGACCTAATCAATTGGAAAAATATTAAGTGCTCATGGCTAGGCAGAGCGAACATAATAAAAATGACAATACTACCCAAACTAATCTACTTATTTAGTGCCATACCAATCAAACTCCCAAGAAATTATTTTACAGATCTAGAAAAAATAGTAGCAAAGTTCATTTGGAAGAACAAAAGGTCAAGGATTTCAAGGGGATTAATGAAAAAAAAGGCAGATGAAGGAGGCCTTGCTGTACCAGATCTAAAACTATATTATAAAGCAGCGGTCATCAAAACTGTTTGGTACTGGCTAAGAAATAGAGCAGTCCATCAGTGGCACAGGATAGGTTATCAGGACAACCTAGGCAATAACCTTAACAATCTAGTGTTCGATAAACCCAAAGACCCCAGCTTTTGGGATAAATACTCACTATTAGGCAAAAACTGCTGGGAAAATTGGAAACTAGTGTGGAAGAAATTAGGGCTTGACTCATACCTAACACCACATACCAAGATAAGATCTAAATGGGTTCATGATCTAGATATAAAGAGGGACTTTGTAAGCAAGTTAGAGGAACGTAATATAGTTTATCTCTCAGACCTGTGGAGATGGAATAAATTTATGTCCAAAGAAGACCTGGAACTCCTAATTGAACACCAGATGGATAATTTTGATTATATTAAGTTAAAAAGATTCTGTACAAATAAAACAAATGCAGACAAGATTAGGAGGGAAGCATCAAATTGGGAAACCATCTTTACATTTAATGGTTCTGATAAAGGCCTCATTTCTAAAATAATAGAGAATTGTCTCATATATATAAGAATTCAAGCCACTCTTCAATAGATAAGTGGTCAAGGGATATGAACAGACAATTTTCAGATGATGAAATTAAAACCATCTCTAGTCATATGAAAAGTTGCTCCAAATCACTATTGATCAGAGAAATGCAAATTAAGACAACTCTGAGGTACCACTACACACCTGTCAGATTGGCTAAAATGACAGGAAAAGATAATGATGAATGTTGGAGGGGATGTGGGAAAACTGGGACACTAATACATTGTTGGTGGAACTGTGAATGGATCCAACCATTCTGGAGAGCAATTTGGAGCTATGCTCAAAAAGTTGTCAAACTGTGCATACCCTTTGACCCAGCAGTGTGTCTATTGGGCTTATATCCCAAAGAGATCTTAGAGGAGGGAAAGGGCCCCACATGTGCAAGAATGTTTGTGGCAGCCCTTTTTGTAGTGGCTAGAAACTGGAAACTGAAGGGATGCCCATCAATTGGAGAGTGGCTGAATAAATTATGGTACATGAATGTTATGGAATATTATTGTTCTGTAAGAAACGACCAGCAGGACGATTTCAGAGAGGCCTGGAGGGACTTTCATGAACTGATGCTGAGTGAAATGAGCAGAACCAGGAGATCATCATACACAGCAACAACAGTTTTACATGATGATCAATTCTGATGGACATGGCTCTCTGCAACAAAGAATTGTTTCAAGCCAGTTCCAATTGTTCACTGAAGAAAACCATATACACCCTGAGAGAGGGATATGAAATATGGACCACAATGTAACATTTTCATGATCTCTATTGACATTTGCTTGCATTGTTGCCTTTCTCTGATTTTCTTTTTTTCTTGTAGATAGGATTTTTCTTGCATAACTTGTCAAGCATTTCAACATTATTAACATGTAGTGGACTTCCTGCCATCTAGGGGAGGGGAGGGGACTGGGGGTAAAATTTGTAATGGAAAGCTTTGTAAAGATCAATGCTGGGGAACTACCCATACATATGTTATACAAATAAAAAGCTTTAATAAAAAAATAAAAAAAGATATTATAGACAGCATTTATGATTATTATGCATTGAACTAGTGACTTCAGAGATCCTTTGAAATTCTAAAATTGCATTCTTTAATTTGGGCATTATATTCTATGCTCTTTTCTTTTTCTTTACTGATGACCTTTGTCTACAGGGAGAAAGAGAAGGGTATGAGGTCATCAAGAAGTGTGGGTAGAAATGGCCCTTTGGCAAAACTATACCTGTGGAAGAAGTATTTACACCTAAAGGGCAGGTACTAATGGTGGAAAATGTAGGCATAAAGGATACTATCTTTGGAAGAGAGGGCAATCCTTAATTTATGCTTCTCTTCTTCCTAATCTACATATAAATGAAAGGGAAGAAGTAGTGTAAAAAATAGCCAAAAGAATTCTTGCTCTCCCCCTTTCTTCTTTACATGTATTGAAGTAAACACTAGGTGGTAGTATAGTATTAATATTTAACAGTTAGCAATACTGTTTTTTAAAAAACATTTCTAATTGTCAAAACACTTTTGTATATGTTAATTTAAAGACAAAAGTAGCGGTCAGAATTCCTTTAGCTTTATATTGGTTATAAAAATGCTTCATGTTTAGCTACCATAGATAGTGAAGGATAGAGGAAGGAAATTGGCAAAAGGAAAATTTGAAATGGATTGCAACTACTACATCTTGGAAATTACCAGTGGCCTGGGCAGAGGGGAGAAGGAGGAGAGAAATCTCCCTCATCAATAAGTAGAAAAGAATGCTAGCTTCATTAATCTTTCTAAAAGGCTAATAAGAAAGTTTGGTTTTATACAGTAAAGAGAAGTATGACTGTGAAGCTATAAATATTTTATTCCTATTTATAAAGGAGCATCTAGAGGGTAGAGTGGATAGAACACTGGGCCTGAAACCTTAGACACCTACTAGTTATATGTTCCTGAGCCAGTTATTTAAACTCTGCCCTGATCCATTGGAGAAGAAAATGGTGGAACATTACTTTGCCTGAGTTCTAGTATGGACATTGTCATTAATTAGCCTTGTGACTTTAGCAAACTCATCCCACCTCTCTCAGCCTGTTTCTTCATATGCAGAATGAGAGGCTTTTACAAAATCTTCATTTTCACTTTTAGCTATTATCTCATGATTTCAACTATTTCAGAGTAATATTTTTTAATTCAACAGATAGTACTTAATTGAGTCTATTAGTGGTCATTCACAAGTAAAACTTGACTTGCATCTCACAAGTATGTTTACATTTTGTAAGTGTTTAATTTCCTAACCCTTGAATCTATCTCAGCTTTTGCTATATAATTGCTTTTGACTAACTCATTCATTTGGATTTAGACCAGTATTTATTTAGTTTTGAAAATGAAGTGTACGCAAAAAAAAGATAGTGAACAGAATTAATCTTTGTACAGGCAAAGAATGTATTCACTCTTCTCTGCCTATTGGAATTCTTACTTCTCTTTTAGACTTAGCCCAGTTACCAATTTCTTCATAAATCCTTTCCTTATGTTCTTGATAGTGTCTCATTCATCTCCAAATTATACAGTCAGTCAAAAAGCATTTATTAAGCTAATAGGAATATATCTAACACTTATTTATCTGTGCATACTTTGTTTCCCTTCAATATAATGAATGTAAATTATTTTGTCTTTGTCTTTGTATTCCTAGCATCTAGTCTCATACTTAGACCTTGGTATCTGCTTGTTGAATGAATGAATCTTCACTGATGGTTAGAGAATTTGCTAACATTTGATCTCTAGGTGAAATGTAAATACTTATCCACTTCTATCTCTATAAGTTGAAGATATTACTACCCAGTAGTCTGCTGTGTGCTCAGGTGTGAGCAAAGATTAATCTATTCAGAGGATTTCTATATGATGTGAACATAATTCTTTCTTTGCTGTGTAGCTCTACTTTTCTTTTTTTCTTTTTCTTTTTTCTTTTCTTTTTTTTTTTTTTTTTTGTTGAGGCAATTTGGGTTAAGTGACTTGCCCAAAGTCAACAGCTAGAAAATGTTAAATGTCTGAGGACAGATTTGAACTCAGGTCCTCTTGACTTCAGAGTTAGTGTTCTAACCACTGCTGTAGCTGTACTTTTAAAAAAATTGGATTATCCAGAGGCTAGCACCAATATTGTTTTGGGCAGCACATCTTAGCATCACAACAATTTCCAGTATCAACCGTAATATCCATGCATCTGGATAAAAATGTTTTTCCCCCTGCTTTTTGTTTACATAAATTTCTATGAAAATTCTTTTTTTCCCATTTTTCATCTCTTTCTTATTTCATTTACTTTTTATTAATGCTGGTAGAATTTTGGCAAAAAATATGTTATAAGCATTTGATCATGTGATACTGTTAATCACAAGGGGATCGAAGGATAATATACCATCAGATGCTTTTACTCAGTGTTTAGCTATTACAATATAGCTTGGGAGAAAGAAAAAAAAATTAAGTCTTGTTGGTTGTTCCCTACATTATTTAAGAAGAAGGTTTTTCTGGAATCCTAGTGGAGAGTTTAATTTCTTCCCAGTCTTGACCTTCTAGCTAACTATTTCAATAGTACTGTCTGCCCATCATCTTTTAATACTTTCTTTGTCTTTGCACTGTTTGTGCTCCACCAATCCCCAACAATAGGTAACCTCCATTATTTGCCTAATCCATTCCCATTCCTGAGTCTTCCAGAAGGAAGCTATAGAATCATGCTGACTAGAGCCACCACAAATTCATATCCTTTAAGGCAATTGGACCCTTACATAAATCCTTTGATTTCTTTTTTGGCCAGCTTTCTAAGACTTCCCACAGAAACTTCTCTAAACCTTATCTTTTTCTCCTCAAGTCCCTCATTTCCCTATCTCAGGGGATAACTAACTTCTGACTTGATTGAAAAAAATCTAAGCTATTGGTAGTGATTTTTCTTTGTCTCCTCTATACTATATCTCAAAAACATCTTCATTCATCTTTTATACCTTTGCATTTGTCTGAAAGGAGTTAGGCCATCTTGTTGTCAAGGCTAATCTTTCTACTTAATATCATAAGCTTATACCTTCTTTGGGAAGCTTGCTTGCCTTAGCTGCCATCATCACCATGACCCAATTTTTGTCATTAATTTGTTTCAGTTATGTTCAATCCTTTGTGACTCCATATGGGGTTTTCTTGGCAAAGATACTACAATGATCTACCATTCCCTCCTTCAGCTCATTTTACAGGTAAGAAACTGAGGCAAACAGGGATAAATGACTTGCCCAGGGTCACACAGCTAGCAAGTGTTTTAGGACAAATTTGAATTCAGGAAGATGAGTCTTCCTGACTTCAGGCTGCCACCTATAACAATTTAAAGTTGCAAAGCACATTACAAATACTGTCATTTATTCTTATAAAACCCTAGGAGGGAGGTGCTATTATTATTCCTAATTTAAAAACAAGGAAACTGAGACAGACAAAGGTTCAGTGTTTTATCCAGGATCTCCCAGCTTGTATGTGGGACAGCGACCCTTACCCAAATTAAAATCAGAGACTCTCAGGGTAAAAAATTTTTTTTAAAAAGTATTTATTATGATCTTGCCAGAAAGGACAACTCCCAACAGAAAGAAGTGCAAAGCACAAACTGCAAAGCACAAGATTATATAGACCTAATGCAGAAGGCCCCATCCCCTTCTCATCTTTTCTCCCATTGGCTAGTCTAGGTTTATATCCTAACATAGAAATCTATCCCAGAGACAAAGAATACTAGTCAATAAGACACTCTTTACTGTATTAGATACTTAAATGCTAATGAAAAGGACAGAGACAGGAGAGGAATATAACTTTACCTAAAATAATCTAAGATAATTTCACTGTAGCTTTTAGCTAAAGCTCAACTTGTTATTGCAAAACCTCAAGTCACAATTAGGGCACAGATCAAGGCCACATTCTTATAAGAGATCTTCACTCAGTTAATCCCATTCCTAAGTATCTGAAGTTGTATTTGATCTTAGCTGTTCCTGATTCCCAAGTCCAGCCCTTAAGTCATTGTGCCACCTAGATTGCCATTATTTTCTTTCTTTCATCTTCAATTTCTATTACCTCCTTCCCTGTTAATCTACAAATATGCTTTGATCTCTAACTTGCCTTCCCTTCTCATTATTTTATCAGATTTTTGGAAGCATATCTCTGCAAGAAGAAAGATGTCTCCAGAGACTGAGTTTGTGAGCCTCTGAAAACTGTAGTCCAGATAAATGGCTTTATTTCTCCCTACTATGGAAGATACCAATATTATTTCAAGTTCTGGGCAGAGAGCCACTATAGCATTAAAAAACTTGTTGCTTTCTGTTTTGAGAAAACACATGTTCTGCACAGGATTTGAATGAAATTGAGCAAGTAGGAAGGAATAGTAGATGGGATGGGGGATTAGCAAGTAGTTGTTGATGTTACTGTTTTTATCATTCTTTCTCTCCTCTTTCCTAATAGATTGTGACTAGAATAGACTGAGGCTGGCTAACCATTAGATCTGGGTGAATGAGAAAGATAGTGATGGAACAAGATGTAGGCCTAAATATTTTCTCCAATTTCTAGTAATTCTAGTAAGCAATTTCTCAAAAGAGGAATTATGTGTCAGAGATAGAATTATTATAGATGTTACCACACTCCAGGACACCAAGAATGCTATTCAGGGTATGGCCTTATAAACTAACATTAGAAAACATTAATCTCTAATGTTCACTTAGTACCATCTAGCATCCCTTATCCCTAAAGTCCTGACAAGGTATACAGCTTTACCCATTGGATGCTCTCAGATCTACTCAGAAATTCCCTTGATGTTGTTACAATCTTTACCAACATATCCTGTCTTGGTCATAACACTTTTTGTGGCAGCAAGCAACAAACCTCAACTCTATCCCAGTTGTAGAAGAATGGGAGGCAGAAGAAAGAGACAAGGATTGCACTTTGACTGGGGGCTTCCATGTTCAACCAAAAAACTAAAGAAATGATGGAACAGAGACAGGGTGCCACCAAGTATAAAGCGCCATACCAGGCCTGAAGAATAAGGAACTGGCATCCAGCTGGTGCCAGTAGTCCCCACAGAAGTCTCTTGGAACAAGAGCTGAGGCTGGTAAAAATTGAAGACTGAAACATTTGAGAATTAGCCCCCAGGGTAAACAGGTTCTCAAAGGTAAGGGAGTCATAAAGGGAGCAAAAGGAGAATGTAAGGAGAAAGGACTAAAACAATTAAAGGTCTCAGAAGGAAAAGAAACAAACTTCTATGAAAATCTTACCAAATAAATTAAGAGGGAAGTCATTAAAACAAAAAGAGAGCTGCCAAAACATCTAAATAATGTAAATATCTCTAAACAAATTATTGCGAGATAGAGAAATCAAAACCACCAATTGCTGAAACAATCTTGTGTATTCTCACAAGAGCATGGGAAACCTTGAATTCACAATGTCAAGGTTCTTCAAAGAAATGAAAAAGAACAACTCATTGCCTTTCACTTCAGTATATTTTATTCTCAATCTGGAAGAAGAAAAACAAAAAAGAATTAAGTTTAAAAGAATTCATGATCTCTATACTCAACAAATTTCTATACACTATAAATAAACCTCATTGATCTTAAAGACAAGATGCATAGAGGCAATTTAAGGATCATATGCCTCCCAGAAGAACTTGACAGATTAGAAAGCTTGAACCTGATAAGACAAGAAATAATTCAGACCAGAACTTCTGAAAGCAGAATATGAAGCATCAGTAGAAAGAATTCTCCTGCTAACTCCCTAACAATAAAACAAAAACCTAAAACTTCAAACTCAAGAAACATAGTGGTTAATTTAATAATTTCAATGACAAATGACAAGTTATGCAAACAACCAGGAGAAAGTACTTCAGACATAAACTAAAGGAAATTTAAATAATACAAAATTATTCTATAGTCCCCAGAAACTTAAAGAAGTAAAATAATGCATGTAGAAAAGAAAAAAAAATCAAGATGTAACCCAAAATGACATAAAAATCTGAGCCTAATCATCAACAAAAAGATGAATTTCAATATAAGAGAAGCATTTGAAGAATTCTTACCAAAAAAGAAAACAAAACAAAAATATGAATGGATAATTTGATTTGCAAACAACCCAGACAACAGAAAAACAAGAAAGATATTTAATGCAACTATCACGGAAAACACAAGTAAGGAAGTAAATTGCCCCATCTCTAAAGACTATTAAAAGGAGGGGGAAAAGCTAGAAAAAAGAAAGATACCTATGGTTAAAAAAAAAAGTAACAGCAGAGAAATTGAGATTTCTTCCTAAAACTATATGAATGTGAAACTTAAAGATATAAGAAATGTGCTAGTGGAGGAGGAACAAATTTGAAACATTAATTTCAGTCTCAAAATCCCTCCCTACTCATGAATCAGTGCATTTGGGGAACTGAACTCCAGAATGGGAGGATACATAAATGGGGAGAAGGCAGATGGAAGATAGATGGGGATATCTGATGTGCTCCAATCAAGTCAATGATAAACATGAGAAGCATAATGATTGTTCTGGTCTCTCCACAAGAAGAGGGGCTAGCGAAAGATGGGTGAGGTAACAAAGGGAGGGGATGAAGCAAGAAGAAGGGGAGTTTTTGGCTCAGTGGTGGGAAGGGATTCCACTGAAGAACACTCCCTTAGGGGGAGAGAAAAATTCTATAATGAAAACCTTATAAAGGTGAAAACCTTATAATGTTTATCTTCAGGAATTTTTGCAAAGGAGATCACTTCCCTTGATAGAATCTTGTCTATCTTTGAACAATATTCTGTATCACAAGAAGGAAAATTAGAACTCCTAGGGGTTCCTGCTATCCAGAAGGGTGGAAGGGCATGAATTCAGAGAGGAAACTCCATGTAAAATGAGAAAAAAAATCATGAAGAGAGCAGAGGATAGAATTTAATTCTATAATCAGAAACATGGTAATTTCTAGCATGGGACACTAATTCTGTCCTCACCACCTGCTTCAGGGATCCACAAGGCAATAACATAGAAATTGAATAGAAAAGGAAACTCAGTCTTGGTACTTTAGAAAGTTTAATTCGATGAGGAACACAGACTAAAAAAAAAGGAAGGTCATGAATCAAAAAATGAAAGTTTAGAATAGACAGATTCAATGGATCTGAACTCCACAAATTTGTTCTTTTTCTAGTAAAAATTGATTTGGCTAAATTATCTGAACTCAAGTCTGCTCTTCTCAAGTAAAGATTTGATCTTTAGTCATCAATTATACTATTTACATCCCTAAACAATTCAAATCAGTCACTAAATTATTGGAAATACCTTCTTTGTCCTTAATGAAAATATCTCTTTTTTTCTAAAAATTTTAATGTTTGCTAATATCACAGTAGGGAAGAATAATTAGTGCCGTATGTTGCTAATCAGAGTAGTAACACCTGCAATTAAATATAATTAATTGGTTAGCATAACTTCATTCTTTTTTCTTTCAAGATTTGTATTTCTCTGAGACAGAGTTCTTTCTCCTCAATTCATTATGGTTTCAAAGCCATCATAATACTCTGGTTTGGTACAATCTTGGTTTTATAGAAGGGTATGATAGTATACTCAGTTTTAATTGGAACTCCCAATAAAAATTTCAAAAAAGTTCTCCCTGCCCCCAATCCCTTTTAAATCACCTAATAAGTGAGAAATGGAACCTTCTTTTCATAGATGTCTCCTTCAAAAATATCTTATGAAGTATAAAAACTGTTTATTTTGATTTTTATGCTTTCCTAAATCATTCCATAAGAAGTTGAACTCTCCTCCCCTATTTAAAAAAAACCCTTAATTTTTAGGAAAGTTTATACATGATATAAATTTTATTGACATTTTATATTCACAAAACTATAGAAGCTGAATGAGCACATTTCTATTTTGTGATTTCTCTGACTTTTTAGTGAATAAAAGCAAAGGATTAATTTTACCTGTATGATTTACAACAGTAATTTAGCTTTTGCATATTTAACAGAGATGATGAAAGGAACTTTTGATTTGCTGCAATATCTTATAAATATTGTACAGGTACAGCACCCTTCTCTACCTTTCAGGCACCAGTGGTCTTTGAGATAGCTGTCAGTTACTGGGACTCAGACAGGAGTTGCCTGTGTTATCCCAGCAATGCAAAACTCCTGATGATGATAAGATTGAGAAACACTTTATAAATATATATCATTTTATCTTCATAGCAATCCTAAGAGATATTCTCATATTATAGATGGGGAGACAGTCTACATGACTTACTCAGGATCATCCAGCTAATAAGAATCTGAAGCCAGATCTGAACTCAGATGTCCCTGATTCTTAAGTCCAATGATTTGACCTCAAATCAAAAGAGGACTGTCTCAGAGATAACTAATGATTAAGAATGTAAATAGAAGATGTGCAAGGGGAGAAGATAGATTCTTGCTGAGGACCTTTTTTCCCCCTAGTTCCTTCAGAGGAGCCCAATCCAATAAACAGTGCCCTTGCCCACATGATTCTCTCATTTCCCTCTAGCACCCCCTTATGTGTGGTCTCTTTTTTGTGGTGGCAAAGAATTGGAAATGATTAGGTTGTCCTTCAATCGCGTAGTAATTGGACAAGTTATATGAATGTGATGGAATATTGTGCTGTAAGAAATGATGAATGGGATGGTTTTTACAAAAACCTAGAAATGCTTGTATGAACTGATGCAAAGTGAAGTGAATAGAACCAGGAGAACAACTTATATACTAAGAAAAATATTATAAGAACAATCAATTCTGAAAGCCTTGAGAATACTGATCAACACAATGATCAATCATAACTCCAAATGACATGAAATATATTATCCACTTCCAGATAGCTATAATCTGTAGCATTTCCTTCCTCCTTCCTTCCTTCCTTCCTTCCTTCCTTCCTTCCTTCCTTCCTTCC
>JAJPUD010000803.1:198978-263221 GCA_023553655.1 Myrmecobius fasciatus | reverse complement strand
TCCTTCCTTCCTTCCTTCCTTCCTTCCTTCCTTCCTTCCTTCCTTCCCTTCCTTCCTTCCTTCTTTCCTTCCCTTCCTTCCTTCCTTCTTTCCTTCCCTTCCTTCCTTCCTTCCTTCCCTTCCTCCTTTTCTCCCTTTCTCCCTCCCTCCCTCCTTCACATAGCTAAAACTCCATTTCTTTCTCTGGAGATGGATAGCATTTTTCATTGTGAGTGCTTTGGAATTGTCTTGGATCATTATATGACTGAGAATAACTAAATCATTCACAATTGATCATTGTACAGCACTGGATCTACTTTTTTTTTCACTTTGCATGAGTTCATATAAATCCAGGTTTTTCTAAAATTATCCTGTTCATTGTTTTTTATAGCACAATAGTATTCCATCACAATCATTGTCTACAACTTGTTCAGCCATTCTCCAACTGACAAGCACCCTCTCAATTTCTGACACTGCCACTACAAAAAGAGCAGTTATCGATATTTCTGTATAAATAGGAACTTGCCCCCCCCCAACCCCCTTTTTATCTCTTTAGGACATGGACCTAGTAGAGGTATTTCTATGTCAAAAGATAGTCACAGTTTTATAGCTCTCTGGGCAAAGTTCCAAATTGTTCTCAAGAATAGTTGGATCAGTTCACAATTCCACTAGTCATGTATTAGTGTCCCAGTTTTCCAACATCCCTTCAACATTTATTATTTTCCTTTTCTGATACCAGTCTGATAGGAATGATGTGGTAAATGGTTTCATTTATTAGATATATACAAAATAGTTCAAATTAATAAAAGTAAAAAAGTATAAATGAAGGAAGAAGCTAGTCATATGAAAAAAATGCTCTTAAGCATTAATAATTAGAGAAATGTATTGTAAAACAACTCATAGTCCAACTCATACCCATCAGATTAATAAAGTTTACAAAAAGAAAAATGACAAATGCTGTGGAAATTGTAGGCAAAAAAGATATATTAGTGCATTTGGTGGAACTATGAACTGATCCAAACATTCTGCTAAGCAATTTAGAATTATGGCCCCAAACTGTATACTCCCCGACTCAGCAATATCAATTTTGGTTCTATACTCCAAAGATAAAAGAAAAAGAGGATCATAATTTATAGCAGCTTTTTTGTGGCAGCAAAGAATTGGAAGATGAGGGGTTGTCTATCAGTTGGGGTATAGCTTAAACAAATTATGGAATAAAAATGAAGTAGTACACTAATGTGCTTTAAAAATGATGGAGACATTTTCAGATAAACTTGATGAGATTTCTATGAACTGATGCAGAGTAAGATGAACAGAATCAGGATAACAATTTATATAACATTATTGTAAAGATAAATAATCTTTCTCTTCTCCCTCTTCCCTCACTGAGAAAGGGAGAATAACAAAATCCCTATTACAAACAATATTGTGAAGGCACTTTATGTTTTTCATGGTTGTTCCCTCTCTTCATGGCACAAGGGGAAATTCCAGTTATATATTTTTTTGGCAAATAACAACAATTACATAGTATTTTATTATTTTATATGTGCTTATTTTCTTTTATTTAGCCACCATTACAAATTGCACAATGGTTAGAATGCTGTGCCTGGAGTTAGGAAGTACTGAATTCAAATCCAGCATCTAATCTCAGACACTTATCAGCTTTGTGATTAGTAAATCATTTAACTTCTATTTGTCTCAGTTTCTCCTCTGTAAAATAGGGACAATAATTGTACCTCCTTCCCAAATTGTTTTGAGGATCAGCTCAGTTCTAGTGGTTGATACTTAGGAAGCACTTAGCAGCTTTTATTTAGCTATTTATGCTAGCTATTATTATGGCCATCTGTGACTTCATGAAGTAGGTGACTTCATGCTTTATAATCAAGGAAACTGAGGCTACAGGAATTTAAATTATTCACTTGGGATCAGGAAGCTGATATGTCTGATATGGTATTTGCACCTAGGTGTTCCAACTCCAAGTACAAAATTCTATACATCATGCTGCCATCTTGATTCTCATTAGTTAAGTAGGCAGGACATTTAAATTCTCTGGATCTCTGTTTTATCACCTGTAAAATGTGATATGTCTGGATATCTTCTGAAATCCCAGACGAATTTTGTTACTTTTTTTCTGATAGCATTAAGTAATTCTTTAGTGGTTTGATTGGTATGGCACTGAAAAAATAAATTGATTTAGGTAGAATTGTTATTTTGTCATATTGAGTCATTTTGCTCTTGAGCTAATAATATTTATCTAAATATTTTACTCTGTATTTGTGTAGAGTGTTTTGCATTGTATTCATATAATTTCTGTGGTGTCTTAGCAAATACTTCCAATTCTTTTATATTTTCACAGTTATTTTAACTATTTAAAAAATCCTGATCATTTTTGTTAATCTATATAATTGTTTATCATTTATGTGGGCTTTTTATATCTTGCAACTTTGCTGAAATTAACTATTTAAATTAATTTTTTAATTGACTAGGATTCTTTAAATCATATCATATCATAGGCATCTAGGTGGTGCTGGGGATAAGTATAGAATGTAGAGTTAGGAAGACCTTGGTTTGTATTTGTCTCAGAAACTTACTTGATGTTTGATCTTGGATGAATCATTTCAATTATGTGTATCTTACTTTTCTCATCTGTTAAAATGGAAATGACAATAGCACCTACTTGATTTTTGTGAGAATCAAATAAGTTAACATCTATAAATGCTTTGTAATCCTTAAAGTGCAATACAAATGCTAGCCATTATTAGTTTATCAACTGCAAAACTGCTAATTTTATTTCCTTATAAGCTTATGCTTATTCCCTCAACTGATTTTTTTTATCTTATCACTATAGTTAATATCAACTAGTAATGGTGATAGTGGATATCCTTGCTTTCCCCCTAAGGTAAATAGAAATGTCTCTGGTTTTTCTTCCTTACATAAAATGCTGGTTTTAGATAGATTTTTTTTTATTGTTCAGTAATTTCAGTTTTGTCCGATCTTCATGACCTTGCCTATTTGGGGTTTTCTTGGCAAAGATACTAGAATTTCCTTTTCCAGCTCATTTTACAGATAAAGAAACTGAGTCCAAGTCCAAATTTGAACTCATCTTCTTGACTCTAGGCCTGACACTCTATCTACTCTGCCACTTAGCTGTCCATTAGGTAGATGCTGCTTAAAATATAAAGGAAAGATCCATTTTTCCAGGGCTTTTTTGTACCTTAAACCCAACAGATTGCGTGTTCTAGTTTGTCATTTTTTCCCTGCATTTATTAATATAATCATATAATTTTTGTTCTTTTTTGTTAATATGGAAGATTGTAATTTTCCTAATATTGAACCTGCCTTGGATTCCTGATCATAGCATTTAATCTTTGTTGTGGTAGTCTCCTCGCTAAAATTTTATTTAAAAAAATTTTTTGTCAGTATTCCTTAGGGATATTGATCTACAGTTTTCCTTCTCTGTTTTGACTCTCCTTAGCACAGGCAGTAAGACTATGGTTGACTCATAGAAGGATTCACATCTTAATAATGACTCCATTTTTTAATCCCTCTAGCGTTTTGGAGCCACCTATTGAAAATCATGAAGCTTCTCAAGAAACCTCAGAATATACAAGACATTCCAGAGAACTCCAGCCCTATGAGATCTCCCCTGAAATACAGGGTCCTTTGCTCACAGAGACCAGAATCCTCAAAAAGGTAATGTTTGGGCTAAGGCAATGACCATTTTGTGTAGTCTTTATTTTTATTAGGAGCTTAATTTAACAAATTTAAAAACATTTGAACATTAGGCTATGTGAGTCATTCCAGATGTTCTCTCATCTTTTTCATCTTAATATGCATTTTAATATTCCTTTAATCCTTCAGTATATATTTTCTTATGTTATTTTTAATTTTTCCTTGATGACATTATGATAGACATTTCTATATATTAACATTCTTACTTAAAAAGTATATACCAAGGTTGCTTAGTTCTTCTCCTATTATATGGGCAGCTAGGTGGCACAGTTGAAAGAATACTGGGTGTGGAATCAAAGACTCATCTTCATGTGTTCAAATCTGGCCTCAGATACTTATTAGCTGTATGACTCTGGTCACTTAATAACCTTATTTATCTAAATTCCTTATAAATAAAATGAACTGGAGAAGAAAATAGCAAACCACTCCAGTATTTTTGCCAAGAAAACCCCAAATGAGGTTAATAAGTGTGGGAAATGATGAAAACTAACTTAAACAGATCTCTTATTATAAGATATTTTCATCATTATTTGTCTGGGTATTAGTGCTGCAATGAACATGCTTCTAGAAATACCTCTTTTTTCCCTTCTAATCTACTTCTGCACAATATGTCCCCTAGAATGTTGTTACTTGGTTAAAATGTATATTCAGATTTGTAATTTTTTACATGTTGTTGGATTACTCTTCAGAAAGTAAACCAGATGACCATGCCATGAGCAGTGTATGAGCAAAAATGGTGCCTCATAACCCCATAATCACAACTTGGTTTTAATTTGCCTTTTTAAAATTTTTTCTTTTTTGTTATGAATTTAATTATCAACAAACATGAACATTTCAGCATACAAAGAAAACCAAAAGAGGATTTACATGGAACTGAAAATAGCTGCTACACACATTTTTTTAAGACAATGAATAAATACAAGTTAAGAAATAAAATGCTGCCTTTGGAATTTCAAAGATTCCTAGGCACTCATTTTTTGCAAGAATGTAAAATAAATCTTTCTGCATTAAAAATAGAAAATGAATAAATATATGAAAAGTGCTTAATTAAATGTTTCCTGTATGCTAAGCTATGCATTGAGCTCTAGGGGATACAAATAGAAAAATTGATACAATCTCACCTCTTCAAGAGACAACCTAGAAAATAAACTTCTGTAGGGCCCGTGGAGAAACCTAGAATTCCAAAGTGTTGGATTGAGGGGCAGATCCAAGGTACAAGAATTTTTCAATTATATCAATCCGATCTGGTCAAGATTTATTAAATGCCTACCATGTACCAGCCACAGTACTGGGGCTAATAAAAAGAGATAGTCCCTAACCTCAAGGAACTTACAATCTAATGGGGGCAAGCACAAAAGGGGGCAAACAAGGGGGTACTGGACTGGAGACCTCTTGTTCTATGTAGTTGAAGCGAAACAGAGCCACTGAAGCTGAGTGGAATGAACTGCCAAATTCTGCCCTCTATGAAGGAAGACATTTAGAGGGATTTGGTACACTACCCTGAAGTGCTCCAATCAGAGAGGGCTGAGGGAAGTGGTGGTCAGTCAAAACTTGAATTAGCTGCATTGATCCTCTTCTAGAAGGAAGGACAAACAATAACAGCTACATTGTGATAGGATTGGAGATGATAAGCTTAATCTAGGAGGGGAATTTATTCCAGTAGTTGAAATCAGGCTGAGCAACAGATGCAGAGTAGTCAGACAGATAATGTTAGGGGTATGAAAGGCATTGAGGTTGGGGGGATTGTTGTTGTTCATCCTTCATTCTCAAAGAGGACCTTGAAAGCAGGGAGGTGATGCTATGACATGCAAGTGAGTTGGATTTAAGGGAGGGATATACAAAGTCACCTGCCTCATTTTCCCTTCCAGTCATTTGGGTCCTGAAAGACATTAGGTGGCAGGAAAGAAAATAAGGCTTAATGGTATATTAAATTTATTTGTATTAGTAACAAAATTGCCTCTCTTTTTTTTGTTATCTTTTCAGCATTGACTTGTTTTTTCTGTTTATTTAAAATGTTTTACTGGTATTTTTTCTTTCCTTTAAAAAAATCTCCTTTTTACTAGCTATTAATTTACCTATCCCTCTATAGAAGCCTTGCATTCTAACTAATAAGCACAATCACAGAAAACAAATCTGCCCCATTGGCTGAGTCTGAAAATGAATATCTCATTGTGTACCTCTGTCTAGATGCCAAGAAACAGGAAGCATCAGTCCAGTAAGTCACGATTGGTCACAGCATTAGTCAGAGTTCTTTCCAAAGTTATTTCCTCTTATACTTTGTAGTCATTGTGTATTAATTTGCCTTTTTACATAGCTGGCAAAACTGTATATTTGATGTATTAAGATGCAAAAAAAGACAAAAAACTGTGTAATCACCCCCCTCAACCACCTTTACCAAAACAAACAAAAAAACCCATTAACAAAAAACATTTTAGAACAGTGCTAGGCAACAAAAGTGGCAATCTATATCAAAGTGCTGCAGGGTAATAAGTAATATTTATAACTGGGTGATTTTCTCATCTTTCTTGCCTTCAGGTACTCTTTCTCTTTAAGTCAAATTCTGCCTGAATTTCCTTTTACATGCTTATTTTCATTAAATGTACATTAAAAGGGAAGCAATATACAGGAGGTAATAAATATGACATGCTTAGTTGGTATTCACTCACCAATTACCTGTGAAAACATATACAATGCTTCCTATTCTTCTGAATGTTGTAGTTACTATCATTTGTAATATCTGTATGGCAGCATAGATAAGATGCATGGAAATTATGTTGCATAAGAAAAATATCTCTCAAATGGGGGTTCAGATTAATAAGCAGTGATTAGTTTTAATTGCATTAATTTTCTTTATGCAGAAATATCACTTTCATCACAGTATATGGAAATATAGGAGAATGGAGAGGTTTACTTATCAGACTAGAAAAGGAATCTGATTCCTTTGTTTTAGGTTAGTGTGACAACTGGTTTTGCTGGCCAAATCTGAGTAGAGCTTAGAATAATTTCTTTGTTACAACTTATTTTAAGATCCAGTGATGTAGAGAAGAAACTTTGTTATAAAAATAAATGTATCGAATTTCACTATATCTGGATTTAGCAGCATTATTCAGAACTGAAGGACTAACTGGTTTGGGGAAGCTGAATGATAAATTACTTGTATTCCTTTTTCCCTCAAAAACTTTCCTAAGAAAATTACAGCAAAAGCTTTAGAATAGTAAGAATAATGTCAATCAGGACAATATAATGTTTTGATAGATATGGACCTCAGTTTCTTCATCTATAAAATAAATTGATCAGACATAATGTTGAAGGTCTTTCTAACTTGAGGCATATCATCCTATGATTCTATCTAGTGAACCTTCTAAATGAGATCAACCAAATACTAGAAGTTAACTCATGCCTTTAACTTTCTCTGTAAAATCACTAAATTAAATTTATGAAATACACTCCAGGGAATTCCAGAAAGTGTTTAACAGCCAGTTCTTCCCTCTTCTAAAAAAATGTAAACAACTCATTTTTTTAAGGTTATCCTGAATCATTAATTTTTTTCTATAATTTTCTAAATCTAGATGATGAACAAAACAATAAGTCAAGGCCTGATTGGTAGAATTTTCCAGTTTCCAAAGTGTAAGTCCTCATGCTAAAAACTGAACAATTCAAAAAGCTATGTAGCACATTCCCAGATATGCTGAAATCAAGGGTTAAGTTTGGAATTTTCACAATTAAGTAATTTAAATAATTTAATTTCATCATAAGCACTCTTGAATTGTGATCATATTTCATTCCCTTCTACCGAAAAAAAAAAAATAAAAATTGAAACTGGAAACAAAACCTGATAGACCAGTCAGTCATTGCTCCAGGCTAAAGATCAAATTGTGTTTTTTCCTCTTTTGAAAAAAATTAATTCTACAGCTCTCAAAAATTTTTAATCAATTTGGGGATAAAAGTGAGGTATTAAACAAAACTTAAACATCAAAAT
This sequence comes from Myrmecobius fasciatus, assembly GCA_023553655.1. Lineage (NCBI taxonomy): Eukaryota > Metazoa > Chordata > Mammalia > Dasyuromorphia > Myrmecobiidae > Myrmecobius > Myrmecobius fasciatus. The sequence goes on along the minus strand of JAJPUD010000803.1, from coordinate 255,531 downwards.
GAAAGTCTGTAATGGTTATTGAAGTCCAACAAGCTTTATTCAGTCTTAGATTTAAGAATTTCAGTATATTAAAACTAGGTTATTTGACTTCTCAGTTCCCAAAATGACAAAAATCTGATTATATTAAGTATTTGTATTCTACTTTTTATGCTTATTTATTTATTTTCAATTTACTTTGTACATGAAGTAGGTTGTGGGAAATTCTTTAATCTATCAATATGTATTGAACCCTTCAATTACAATGAGAAACCATCTACTTCACCTGCCTGTATAAACTGAAATATAGATTTATTTATAATTATAAGCATAATACTGACTCCCAAACACATATTTAAATCTACAAAGGAAAAAAATGTGCCTGTAACCACAAATCACAACAGAAGATTATTAGAATTTAATTCTTAAAGGAGTAAATATACCCAACCTTGCATTTATTTTTATAGTATTCTTTTTTTGAATATTTGTATTTAATTATAGCATAGCTTTAATAAGTAAAGAAATTATTTATTTAAGATATTTAGGATTTGGTTCATAATATTTTTCTTTTCCTAGAAAGATCTATGAGAAATATAAGCAGAAGTAATAACATAATATGAATTATATTCAGACTGAGTGTAATATATTATAAAGAGGGGTTGCATATATTTCTCTTTTTTGTATAAGAAGGGGTGATAACAATATTAATTATAATAAGTTTTATTATGGTTCACACGTTATTGCTGTTGTTTAATCTATTTAGGGAAAGAGAATTTCTCCAAAGTACTATTATGCAAATGCTTCTAGCACATGAAGAAATACCCTAATTTCAATGAAACATTTCTTTACAGAAAACTAGAAAATGGATTCTAAACATTATACTTTAGTTAGAATTTTTTTTCCCAAAGAGGGCTGCTAACAGTAACTACTGGTAGTTAAATGATCTTTTTATCATTTTTTTATAACCCTTGCCAATGTAAATCAGTTATTTTTTCTTGAGAAAAAAGACATTATGTGACTTTCTACATTATAGCAAGAATTTATCTCATTTTCAGACACTCTAGAATGCAGTTTATCTTAGCAAAGTGAAGTAGATTGTTGAGCTATTATTGGGATAACTTAAGCAAAACATAATTTTTCTTGTGAATTTTTTCCCCCTTTGCTTAGGTAACTTTACACTGTTGTTATATTGCTGATCTGGAAAGAATGATAGTACTTAAATAGAAGAATATATAATTTATATTGTATATAAAATTCACCTTCATTAACATAAGAGATGATATGCCAAATGTGTATATAGTTTTTATTTCAGAAAGTTATGTTTTAAGTCCTGAGTGTCACTGACACTATATCAGAATGATCTTCAATGTGTCACTAATCTCCTAAATCATCCATACGAAACTGGTTTCTTCTTTCATCTTGAATATCTTCAATGACTGCTAAAACACAATTTCCTTTGACAGCTTTTACATTGCCCAATTCCTTTTTAATCACCAAGGTGGAGCTTTTCCAGTTCCCAGCTAATGTAGATTTTTCAACAAGTATAACTCAATTCAACAGGTATTTTACTGAGCACACACTGTGGGCCTAGCTTGTTAATCCTACCTATTATTTACAAGAAATATAAGATATATAGATATTTTTCTTAATGTGTTTAAAATCTCATTATGGAAATAAGACCTAGATTAACAGGATTACATGAGTCAATACATCAAAATGTGTGAAACAGTCAATGGTTTCTTATACATTTTGATCTTTTGTTCTATTAATCCCCACCTGATTATTTGCAGAATAAAAATATATACATCTTTACCATGTTAGTTTTATTTTTGGATTTTCCATGATAAATTCCAGACTTTCCTTTTATATCAATTATTTATCTAACTACATAGCTTGGTCATTCTATTAGTTATTTGCATAAAAATATTTAGAGAACAACTATATGGTGCAGTAGATAGAAGAATGCTAGGCCTGTAATCAGGAAGACTTGAGTTCAAAAATAGCCTTAGACATTTATTAGCAATATAATTTTGGGAAAGGAGCTAAATTTCTGCTTGTCTCAGTTTCTTTAACTGTAAAATGAAGATCATAACAGAATTTCCCTCCCAGGATTGTTCTGAGGCTCAAAGTTAGTAATATTTATAAAGCACTTAGCACAGTATCTGGCACAAAGTTATTGTTTAGTTATTTCAGTCACGTCTGATTCTTTGTGACCCTGTTTGATGTTTTCTTGGAAAAGATACTGGAGGGGTTTGCCATTTCCTTCTCTAACTCATTTGCCAGATGAGGAAACTGAGGTAAACAGAATTAAGTGATTTGTCCAGGATCACATTGCTAGTAGGTGTCGGAGGCCAGATTTGAACTCAAAAAGATGTCTTTCTCACTTCAACCCTGGCACTCCATCCATTCCATCACCTAGCTGCCCATGGCATATAGTGGGTACTTAATAAATACGTATTCCCTTCCCCTTCATTGATGTAACAATTCACAGTCATTCATATGATTTTGGGGGAAAACCCCAAAAAACTATTATGCTATAATCTGAGATAGTGAAGACATGAAATAATGGATTATATCCCCAAAAGAAATAAAGTCTCCCATTCCTTTGTGGTCCTACGCTTAATCCCAGCGAGAGAGGATTTTCTTTTATTTGAATTTGAAGGTTGGGAAGTTTTGTGAATGGCAGAATATTTGTGAATAGCATCCTGGGTCCCAAACTGCTTCCCCATCTCCCAAGGATCTTAGCACTGGGTGGGGAGGGGTCTTCTCAGAGGACCACTAAGACAAAACAGGAATTAGGTTACTTCTTGATATAGAGATCCTTAGTCTCAGTTTCCTCACCTCATCATATTCCCATCCCTATGGTGTGGTACAATGAAAAGAAAAATGAATTCTTGGAGCTAGCATGCTTTGGTTCAGATCTCAGCTTCATTCCTGTGAGATCTTAGAAAAGTCACTTCATCTTGCTGTGCCTCAGTTTCCTCATTTGAAAATAAGGAGGTAAGACTGAAGATGATTCTAAAGATGTTTTATACTTCTAAATCTTTATTCCTTTATTCTTCAATAAGTTCAACTTTCTGGATATCTTCCTATAGAGCTCTTGATAAGAGAGTAATTGAGAGCTAAATTATTCCTTTAGCCCTCATTATCACAACAAGACCAGCTTATCTCCTTTTCTGAATTTCCCTTCTTTTTTAAAGATGTAAGATGTGAATGTTAAAAAACAAAACAAAACAAAACACAAAAACAAAAAAACAAGGGACAGGTAGGTTGCAGAGTGTGTAAAACACTGGCCCTGAAATCAGGAGGACCTGAGTTCAAAGTCTCTCAGACATTTAATAGCTGTGTGATCCTGGGCAAGTCAGTTAATCCTGATTACCTCCAGAAAGAAGACAATAACAAAAACCTCAGAATCTACCATCAACCTATAAGATAGTTATTTAAATACTTGGATAATTTATTAAGGAAATAGTGATACAAGTTCAAATTCACAAATTTAAAGCACATAGCTGATAGATATTCCTATTGTTTTACTAAGTAATGTTGCATAAAATTATGTTCATTTTTTTTTTCTTGTCAGTGATCAGGATAAGTAGTAGTTGATGGAAGCCTAGGAATAGTTGAAGCAGAAATGAAGATAGTTATTAAAATTAATGGTACAAGATGAAAATAGGTTAAAAGTTCCAGAAAACACAAAACTATTTTCTTTAGTTCTTTCACACTATTAACTACTTCAAGGAATTTCTCAGATTTTGGAGGACTTGTTTCACCGAAGCATTTCTTTCTTGGAAACTTTTTTTGTTCTTATTTTCTAATTTTGTTTATCATAGTGGATTGTAATTTTATTCATTTTTTCCCTAGTTTTCATTGTGTATATCATTTATATCTCTTGTTCCTTAAATTGTAAATTAAAAATTGGTATCCCAGATATGCCTGATTAATACTTCTGTACAACTGGGTCTTTATTAATTAATGAAGAGTCATCCAGGAACTCATATCTAATCATTTAAGGTCTCTTATTATTTCTCTTCTCTCCTCTTATTTCCTTCTCTCTCTCCTTTTCCCTTCCCTTTCTCTCTCTCTGTCTGCCTTTCTGTCTTTCTCCCATTCCCAATACCAACACACCTTTTAAATAGATTGAGAAATTGTTTAATTCAGCTAATATTTCTTGATTTTCTTGTGTGCTAACCAATAATAATCATGATAATAGTAGCTAATGGCACTTTAAGATTTATAAAGTGCTTTACATATTTTATCTTATTTCATTCTTACAACAAACCTATGAGATAGGTTCTGTTATTATTCCAATTTTACAGATGAAGAAATTGAGGTTGAGAGAGGGTCACAGCTAGTGAATGTCTGAGCTGAGCTAGAATTTGAACTTGTCTTTTGCACTTAAAGTCCAATTATTTCAAATTTAAATAAGATATGGTTTCTGTTCTCATTTTTATAGAAGGATAGGATCTGGAACATAATATAAAAGTGTACTCTAACCTGTCTTTCTAACCTCATTTTCTCCTGATCCTTTTCAATACTAAATGTTTAATACTAGATTATTAATTCTTCATCACATTTGGCACTCTGTTTCCTTTCTCTGCCTTCATGTTCAAAAGACACTTCCTTACTTCAGCCTTTTAGAATTTTTCAAGGCTCAGCTTTTCTTGAAAGCCTTCCATAAATCTTTTAATTTTTCATTATTTCTTCCCTTTCAAATTATCTTGTATTTATAAAGTATTTGCAAACTTTGTGGAAGAAAATGTTGTGTTCTATTCACACTATAAGCCTAAATCAAGAACCACCTAAAAAACAAAACCTAATTTATCATTGTAATCCCAGTTTTATTCAGTTTAGAGAGAGAACATGTCCAAGTTGCCTGAGTCCCATCATGACTTAGACATCTCTCTGCAACAAATTATTTTGAACTCATAATTTATAAGTTCTTAAACAAAGGTAACTCAATAGATAGAGTGATGGGCCTAGAGTCATCTTCCTGAATTCACATTTGACCTCAGCTTTGTGAACTTGGGAAGTCACACAAACAGGATTAGGTGACCCCATCTGGCATTTTCTTGGCACACATCCAGGGGGTCACAAAGAATTGGACTCAAATGAAAAATGACTGAACAAAGACTGTTTCAAAACATACAGTGCTCAGAGTAAGGTAAAAGTTTAGCTAATACTTCATTTCTCCAAATAGAATTATAATAGCTTAACTTGCAGTTTACCCTTGGAGAACCATTTTCCCAAGACCATTCAATTTCTCTTTGACCACTCCCTTCAAGAATTCTCCTTTTCACCTAGCCATTACCATCCCGACTTCCACCAACTGAAATAATAAAAGAGATTTCTTCCTTCTTTTAAGAGGATAATTATCCTACATCTGGTCAAGGTGGATCAATCTAGGAGAGGTGGGAGAAAAAGTCTTGTTCCTGTGCCTTCACCACACTAATTACTTCAGAGTGGAGGCCTTTCCTGGGCTGAACGGAAAGGATGAGACATTATTTCACAGATTAAAAATTAAGAACTGAAAAGATTTAAATTTCAGATTAGTCCAAAGATTTCAAACTAGAATATTTTTAAATGCTTTCTTAATATTCCTCCGTAGAGGGCAAGATTAGATTGTTTCCACAATGTTGTAGATCAGTTTTCTTTTTGTACCTCTAAGAATCTTCTCAATTTTACAATATTTAAACATTTGTTGAATTTAATCAGAGGTGCAAGCAGAGTATTAACAGAAGTCTGAAGAGGAGAAAGTTGTCACTGCTGAGGTGGATTAGTGATAGCTAGGAGGAGAGAGAATGAAAAAGAATTTATTATGTGAGTTTAGGGTTAGAAGGTATCTTCAGGAATTAGGAAGATGAGAAGCAGAGGCAAGGGCAAGAAAGTGGAATGAATAAAGCATGGGTCTGAGGTTGGGTAGCCTCATCTTTCTGAGTTCACATCTGGCTTCAGACACTTAGTAGCTGTGTGATCCTGCACAAGTCACTTAATCTTGTTTACTTCAGTTTCCTCAATGTGTAAAATGAACTGGAGAAGGACATGGCAAACCACTACAGTTTCTTTGCCAAGAAAAAGCCTAAAATTGAGTCACAAAGTTGGACAGAACTGAAAAAATAACTGAACAATAACAAAAATCAACAAAAAACATTTATCTGATTCCAACTTTCTGGTGACAAACCTCTGAATAATTAGCTAGGCTATTCCTTGAGTCATAGACAGAATCCATTATTAGATGTGATTCCAGTTTGGTAGGAGCCTGTGGTCTTTGAGAATCCTAGGTCATTTCCATATCGGGTTGATGTATCAATAAAGATCTTTAGTATATTTTGGAAGAGGGATTAGATTTATTCTGTTTAGAACCAAGGTGAGCGTGGGGGGTAGAGACAGAGATAGTAGTGTAGAATAAAAATGGAGTAGTGGGTAGGAGTTACAGATAGTTGAATTTAGGCTTGATGTCAGTCAAAATTTCCTAACTATTAGAGCTGCCTAAAAATGGATTGGGCACCCTTTAGGGAGGTAATGAGTTCCTTCTCCATTGCAGGAGTTCAGAAGCTGAAAGACCACTTATTTGGGAAGATAGAGAAGAGATTCTGGGTCCCTAGGTTGACTCCAAAATCCTTCTGAGGTTCTATGAATTCTCTTCCCAGATCTACTTCTGCACACATAGGTTATGATAATTCTAACTAAGCTTTAGGGGGTTTGGAGGAGTAACTCTGTAGAATTACTAACAACTGATTGTAAAGCGTTGAGCAAATATAAAACTCTCCATAAATAATAATTACTATTATTGTCCTTCAACATCTGAACTCTGTCAACTCATACAGCTCAGAAGGAATAAAGAGAATTGTGGCTCCTATGACATCATCCCCACAATAAAGATGACCTGCTGTACTAAGCCACTCAGGTATTTTCCTGCTGCCAGCAAATGGTAAAGATTATTATTTTGACTAGATAGATGGGTAGCTTTGTTTTTCATATTTCCTTCTTGGATTTATGAATACTATAGTTCAGTACTGACTATTAGCCTGACTGGGAATCCCTCACAATTGACTCCATTTGGGGACAATTTGGGGGTCCCACCATCAGGGTTTTTTGGTGGAGCTTTTGAAAAGACCTTGATTTGTCAATGTGGACACAGCTATATCTCCTGCCAAGAACAGGATTGAAGCATTAGCACTGACATCTTCAGGAACTATTGGAAGAATAGACCTGGGCTCATAGATCTGGCTGCCACAGCCCAGCCAAAACACTTCCTTTTTCTTTTGGAAAACTCGAAAAGTAGTTCAACCCCATAGATCAATGGGAGGTCGACCTTGCTGTAGCTGTGGCTGTGGCAGATGTAATGGATGTGCCAGCAATCGAAGCCGGAGTGCCGACTGTCGGAATCGCGGTTCTGACTCGCTGAATAGATGTTCTCACTCTCCAAATAGATGTGAAAATGTCAGAAATAGGCGCAGTTATCATGATCTTGAGGTAAGTCTTCATTCTGACTGTCACATCTCATCAATTTGGCCAATACTTTATATTTGAATTTTTGAATTTGAAACCTGGGTTTGTCTCATCAAGAGACAAACATTCTCTGATGCTAATGTCTTTCTGATCTTATGTGGTTGGAAATATCTTGGATTCATCACAGTTTCCTGACTGGGAGACTTTCTTATCTTTTGAAGCTGTTTGCAATTTTTAAATGACTAAATATAGCAAGGTAATGTCAATGAAAGCAGTTTTTATGGTATTTTTTAGTTTATCCTTTGCTCTAGGCTTTTCAGACATCATTAAGCTGGAAGAAAAATCAAGCTCTCTATAACTTCACGAGAGTTCTTTTCCTTGGAGAAAATAATTTTTCATTGTAAAAGGTTTAGGTAGAACCTTTGAATATATTTGAATGAGAGTCTTATAAATCACACAAAGGTACATTTGGAAAGTAAGTTCATTAATTATTCACTTGTGCTCTAGGTCAGGATTCTAAATCCACATCACAGAATCATTCTCTAGGCTCCTTGCTTAACTGGATGTGTCATCTTTAGGGTGAGGTCAATTAAGGTCTTAACTTCTTTGGGTATTAATTATTATTCCAAGACCCTATGAGGAAAGGCAGTTGTATTAACATTTTAATACAAAGCTTGTCATGTTATTCAGTAGTGTTGGATGACCTGAACCAAAGTTCCCACCACCACTAACTACCATAATAAGACTCAATAAGATTTCTCTCTTTTCCCAGGATAAAGGTGAATGTTTGCTTTTTTTTTTTTTTTTTTTTTTTTTGCATATGATGAAGGTGCCTCTTGCAACAAGTGCCTAGGACAGAGCATATGGATGTCTCAGCTTCAGTTACTGAAATGCTATAGTAAAAACATACCTTATAAACTTGCTGTCTTTTGGTGATTTTATCAGGGCACCAAGTTAAAGTATAACTAGTAATTTACTAAAAGGAATCAGTTTGAAATTGTTCCTTTTATTTTTTAAGGTTACAGCATCTAAATGCTATGTTGGCAGGTGAATAAAACAAATACCTGAAGTTAAAAATTTACCTCCTGTTCTCTTTATGTTATATACTCTTAGTTTCTTGCCATTCATTTATGAAGAGGAGAATTACTTAATCAAGTGTCTTTTTACATTCTAATTTTTTATGTGATCAGTGATTTTTATCTTTACTTCTCAGCTGATCTTTCACTCATCCTCTGTCATTTTGAGGAAAGGTCTCTGTAAATGGATAGATTCTATTGCAAAGATGACATGAGTCAAAGGATTATTAGATTTAATCCTGGAAATGACCTTAAAGATGCTCTTCACCTTACAGATGAACAAATTCTGAGAGATTCATAAGAAGCAAGTAGCAGAATTAGAATTCGAACTCAGGTTGTATAACTCTAAGCCCTTTGCCCTTTCCATTCTCATTCTGTCAGTTGAATTGTAGTTTGCAAAGACTTCTTTGATTTAATCAAGAACCAGAATCATCTATGTAGCTTTGGAGTCATTTTTTTAATTTCAAGCTGAAGATATGAGTAACCTGAAACCAAAGTTGATGTGCCATCCACCATAATGAATACTTTAGACAAATCACTTGAGTTCTCTACTTCTTCAGAAAAATGATGTAAAGAATAGCTTGCTATTTCCTTCTTTAGCTCATTTTAAGATGAGGAAACTGAGGCAAATAAGGTTAAGTGACTTACACAGCTGGTGAGTTAAGTGACTCACACAGCTATTAACTATCTGAGGCCAGATTTGCATTCAGGTTCTCCTCACTCCAGACTTAGCACTCTATCTACTGTACCACTGAGCTTCCAAAGACTAGGGGCCAGGTTCCAGGATTTCTAAGTGAATAAAGAGAGATTTTCTTTTTTTTTCTTTGTCTTTCTGGACCAAAGTAAGGAATGGAAACCAAAGGAACCATTCTACTGTTATTTGGCTTTTACTATTTGAACACTTTGCTTATATATCTTACTCCTATTCATGTTTTATTTAGGAACTTGTTGGCTCTTCATATATCATAGTAAAATCCCTGTGAAGTAGATCAGCCTTGAGGTTTCATTTTGGAACCTCCATTAAGATGGGGAGGTTGAATGATTTTTGAAGTCAAACATGCATTTATTAAGCACCTACTTTGGGCTAAACATTGAAGTCTCACATGTAATTCTGTTGTCAGTCATATGGACAGAATAAATTTTAATATGGAAATATTCTTCGCCTATTCCCGCTGTTTCCTGATGACATAGCAAGGGAAGAAATAGGAAAACGATAAGACCTAGAAGCTTCTCCCTTCTTGTCCACAAGTTTTATCCTGATGTTCACGTCCAGCCCTTCTTTTCATCATTTTTGTGGGATGTTCAGGGGAGTACTAGTACCTCTGGTAAGATGGTTTGCTGAGCACTTTTCAGAGCTTCTTATCCAACTTTGGTGACCACCTGTCACCCAATTTTCACCAGTGGCTCCAAGAACTTGTAGCATGTTCAGCAACAGCCACACCCCAGGATAACCTTCTCGGCAGACGAGCTAAACCAGGTTGAAGGTAACTGACAGGCTTCAGCTCAACTGATGAGTTAAGGGACATATATACAAAAGGGGCAGATGAGAACAATTTGTTCCAGTTTCCATGAAGGTGACTGAAAGTGGACATTGTGGAGTATGTTGAGCTTGGTCAAGGTTATCCACTGTATCCTCAGCCATCCCCAATTATCATTACTTCTATCTTTCCACACTGGACTTTGATGACTGGAAGAGAGAATAAGGCAATTCTACCTGACTTAAATCCAATTCATGAACAAGTCAAGACATCATATAGGCAATTGGGAACCACTAGAGCCTCCTAAGCTAGAGGATGATATGGATACTCTATATCTTTAGGAATTTAGGAATACCATTGGCAATTGTGTGAAGGTGAAAAGTGGTTATGATATATATATATACACACACACACACACACACACACACATATATATATATATATATATATATATATATATATATATATATTCCCACTGTTATTATCTTAGATCTTTTGAGACAGCTTGGAATTACAAGGATATAGTAAAAAGGGCACTACACTTAGTTAAAATATCGGAATTTGAATCCTAGCTCTGATATTATTAGTCCTGTGACCAAGAATAAATCAATTTACCTCTCCAAGCTGTAGTTTCCCTCTCTTCTAAATAATAATACAACATCATGTCCCCCAGGAGATAGTTGGGAGGAAAGCACTTCATCAACTTGAAGATGCCTTGTAACTGGGGGTTACTATCAAAACTGAACACAACACCCTTTTAAGGCTCCAACAAATGCAAATACATAGAATTGTTTCAAGTCTTTCCTATTTCTTGGTGTCATCTTGGCTTTTTTTTAATAGCATTGCTTTGCCGATTTTCATTTAAATGCCAGTTAGTTTGATCTCTGGGTACTTTTCATGGATATTTGTAATTACACAATACTAGTTGCCCAGTGGAGAGAACATATCAGATGTGGAGTCAGAAATAATTGGTTTCACATCCATCACATCTGATACTAGCTGTATGAACTTGAGCAAATCATGTAACTATTGCCTACCTCAGTTTCCTCATCTGTAAAATGGGAGTAATAGCATCTACCTCCCAAGTTTGCTATGAGGATAAAATGAGATATTTGTAAAGTGCTTTGCAGACCTTAAACACTATGTATAATCTAGCTGTTATTATTATTAGCCAGTAGTTCCTTATTATTTCTTTGTAGTTTTTAGTTTTTTTTTCTCTAAATATTTTGTCTTGTATCTGTCCTTATTGACTTTTGTGGTATTTTTTTAAACTATTTTTCCAATTTACCAGGATCATTTTAATCTTCTTGTCTTTCAGAACATTAAAAAGCTTGTACACTTAGTATCACATATAAAAATGAGGAAATATTCTAAGTTCTATCTTTTGGGACATCTAGAAAGTATTATATAGAATGGGTCTGAAGTTGGAATTCATTTGGATATCACTTGACTCACTTCTTCAGAATGACAGTATTTTATGTCTCATTGAGTCAAAATTTTAGCTAGATTGTGTCCTATATAGATATGTATATGGATATGTATAGATTTTTTTCTTTCTTTTACCTTTTGCTTTTTAAAACTAAAGTTTGCAATAATTTTTTAAGTATGGGAATAAATATTTTATAAATAACCTTTTTATTCTGAATTGCTCAAAGGCATGAACTTCAAATAATACAAGAAAAATCAAGAAATCAAGAAATAGTTTAGGAGAGAAGTAATTAGAATAAATAAAAGAAAATTCAAATGCCTTTGTAGTGCTAGTGCTTACTTGTTCAGAAAGTGGAGTAGAGTGGCCATTAGACTTAGTGGAGAGCCCCTTCATACCTTTCCAATTTTTTTACCCCTTCTTCACTACTATGTGCTTTGTTATCTAGTGACATTTGCCTCTGGGTTGTTCCTCAAGCATGGTATTCCATTTCCCAATTCCAGGAATTTTCATTGGCTGTTCTCATATCTGGATTGCTTTCCCTGTCCATCTCTGCCTCCTGGCTTCCCTGATTTTCTTCAAGTCCTAATAAAACTACTTACTGTAAGAAGTCTTCCCTGAGCCCCCTTACTGTTAGTGTATTCCCTGCAAGATCATCTCTAATTTATCTTTTCCATGTTCTGTTTGTGGGCAGGTAGGTGATGTAGTAGATAGAGTGCAAGGTCTGAAGTAAGAAAGACTCATCTTCTTGAGTCAAGTCTTGCCTCAGATACTTCCTTGCTATGTGACCCTGGGCAAATCACTTAACCCTGTTTGCTTCAGTTCCTTCATTTGTAAAATGAGCTGGAAAAGGAAATGGTAAACTATTCCAGTAATCTCTGTCCCCACATCAGATCACAAAGAGTCATACAACTGAAAATAATAAATATCTTTTTTGTACATAGTTGTTGGCAGATTGTCTAATAAATACTTGAGATTGTACATGTATAACCTATATCAGATTGCTTGCTGTCAGGGGGGGAAGTAAGGGAGTAAGGGAGGAAGGGAGAAATGAAATTTGGAACTCAAAATCTTATTTAAAAAAAGGATAAAATACTATCGACTATTAATGAATCTTTGGGCTGTTTGGCAGCAGGAACTGTTTTTTGTTTTTCTTTGTATGCTCATACAATGCCTAGAACATAGTCACTTAATAAGTGCTGATTTATTCAACTTAACATATCTACTTAAATATTAAAATATCAATGTAATGATTATTCTAGAATAAGAAATAACTCTGTAAATGATTCTGTTTAAAGACCCAACCCTAACCTAAAAGAAATTGAATTGAGCCATAGAAAGACAAATTTTAAAGGAAAATAAAAAGCCCTTATTATCTGTAGTTTACAACTTTAAGCTCTTCCTGTCCTTCACTCTTAGGCACACCCATGGAAAGAGAGCTGAACTTGGAATTAATGGATTTGTTCTTCCACTTAGCTATTAGTATGGCTCTTGGAAAATTACTCTTCTCCTCAGTTTCCTCATTTGTAAAGAAAAGGCATTGGATTGTATGACTTTTCAGTTCTATAGCTTTGATCCATTGGATAACATAGTAAAAACTTAGAGGAATGTTTAACAACTTAAATTGAAAATTTGGAATGTGTTTGGTGTTGAGGAATCTATTTAAAATTATTTATTTTTCCTCTTTAATGATTGAGTACATCAGTGATATAGAAGTATTGATTACTCACAAAAGGATGAGGCCCAATGAAAGACCAAACCATATATTACTTCCTTGATCCATGATCATGTTCTGTGTTCTTTTTTAAAAAAAATCAATTTTATTTTATTTGTAGTTCTGAATCCTCTCCCTCTTCCCCCCATCTACAGCTATTGAGAATGCAAAAAATTTAAAACTAAAACTAAAAACTAAAATCCATTACAAGTTTGCATAGTTATTCAAAAACAAATTCCTATATTAGCCAAGTTCAAAAAAAGTAAAGAAAAGAAAGAGAAGAAAATATGCTTCAATCTACAATCTGAGTCCATCAGTTCTGAAGGTGGAGAGCATGCTTTTCCATGATACTTTGGAATTGTGATTGGTTATTGTGTTAAACAGAGTTCCTAGATCTTTTAAAGGTGACTAACTTTACAATGTGCTGTTATATGTTATTCTCTTAATTCTGCCCATTTCCCTCTGTCAGTTCATACTAGATTTTCCAGATTTTTCTGAAATGAGTCCCAACATAATTACTTGTAGTACAATAGTATTCCATTGCATTACTATGCCATGAACTTATTTAGCCATTTCTCCATTGGTAGGCACCATTTCAGTTTCCAATTCTTTGCCACCACAAAAAGAGTTACTTTAAATTTTTTTGTACATATAGATCCTTGTTTTGTTTCTTTAATCTCTTTGGAGTATAGACTTAGTAGAAGTATTTCTGGGTGAAAGGGTATAAAAAGTTTAATAGCTTTTTGGGCACTGTTCCAAAGTGCTTTCCAAAGTAGTTGGATTAGTTCATAGCTCCAAAGGTACATTAGTACCTGTTTTCCCACAGGCCCTCCAGCATCCATAATTTTTTTTTGGGAGGGGGGTATCATATTATCCAAACTGATGAGTGTGAAGTCATAATTCAGATTCTGTGATCTTTCCATTGAATTCAGTCCTGAAAGATTTTGTAATCTTTCAGGGTAAGCCTTTGATTCACTCATCTATTAAAATGATGGATTAAACAATTTGGATGAGGGCATTTCTAAGATTGTTTTAACCTCTAAAAGATTATTCTCTTTTGTGATGCTTTAAAACCAATGTGGTGGAGTAGCTAGGTGACTCAGTGGATAGAGCACCAGCTCTGAAATCTGGAAGACATGAGTCCAAATCTGGCCTCAGACACTTAACACTTCCTACCTGTGTGACCCTGGGCAAGTCACTTAACCCCAATTGCCTCAGCAAAACAAACAAGCAAACAATGAGGTAGATTCATTTTACTAATGTATTGCTATGTTTATTTATGAAATTTCCCTATATAATAAGCAATGAAGACACAGTGTCTACTTAAGATAAGAATACAAATTCAATCTTAGACAATAGATTTTAAAACTTTTGGGATTCTTGTAAAGTACTTAAAAAACTGACTTGCAATTTACTCCTTTGGCCATATAGAATTTAAGACAACTGTTTTAAATTGTATGCTTTTTATGTTGTGCCTTTCCTTTGTTCTCGTGTAAAAATGCCCCATACTTGTACTACAGTACAAGATGGAATAAATGACCCTTGAGAGTTCATAAGAAAAAAATCTAGTGAATGATAAAGTTAGGTTCAGAGAAATCGGGGAAGACACTGTGAATTGATGCAATGTGAAATGTGAAGAACTAGGGGAACAATGTATACAGTAAAAACAACATTGGAAAGAAAAAAATAACTTTGAAGGGCTTAACATTTTGATCATTATAATAACTGATTATGGACCGATAATTATTTCTGCTACTTTCCTCCTAATAGAGATAAAAAGTAGAGTGGAGAGTTGTCCAGTGGAAGGGATTTTGATTTGGTCTGCTTCACCGTGGCAAAATGGTGTGTAGTGGGGGAGAAGTGGGTAAAAGTTGCAGAGGAGCAGATTTCAACTTGTTGGAAGAGGGCTAATGAATATCCTCTCATCCAAATGTGGAATGAATTGACTTGGTAAGCAGAGAGTTCCCCATACACTTGAAGCAGATACTTGGTGACCTCTTATTAAAAGATATGCCAGAGAGGATTATTATTTGAATATAAATTAAACTAAAGGATCTTCTTATGATTCTTCCAAATCTGAGGTTCTAAATTCCTATGAAGACTTGTTCTGTTTTGTTGGTGGTGTGTTCTAGTTCTAGCCTAGTTGACTTTGTGTCCCCTCTCTTTGATCAGAATGTGTATTAGAGGAAGTTTTATGCAGGAGGTCTAACTTAAATTGGATCTTGAAGAAAGATGTAGGTTTGGTTAGTCTTACTGAAAGGATTTGTGAAGATAAATAACAGAAGCAAAGGCACATCATAGTGACTAAATGTGGCTTGTACAGAGCATCTTGGGGAAACTATATTGGAATGAAACAAATGTATTGAGGTACAAAGGAGAGGTTAAATTGTATAAGAAGAAATGGAATCAACTACTCCAATTAATGTCAGCCAGTGTTAAGCACTTACTAAGTACCAGACATTACATTAAGTATAAAGGATTCAAAGACAAGAAAGAGTCCCTGTCCTAAGGAACTTGCATTTTTTTTGGAGGAAATAACACAAACAGATATAAGCATATTAAAAATTTGAGCATATCTCAAAAGTCCTAGTGCTGTTTTAAGTTCTTAAGGCCCTAAACTATTAAAGCCTTAAAGTAAATGCAAGATAATTTAAAAGCACTAGTAGCTAGGAAGAATCATAAAGGCTACATTTAGAAAGCATTATTTGAACCACACGTTGAAAAAAGCTGGGAATTCTAAGAGGTAGAGTTGAGAAGGGACTTCATTCATACTGTGAGGGATAGCTTTTCTAAAGGAATGGAAAAGTGAGATGAGGTGTTTTATCCAGAGACTTAGAAATAATCTACATTTATCCCTTTCAAGCAGAAGTTAAGGGTACAATGTCCATGATCTAGAAAATCTAATGTTTTTGCCTTTTCTTTGTACCAAAGAAGGTCTGATTTTTTTCCTTTTCCTATTGTGAGATTTGTACCTTACTGCAAAATTTGGCTTAAATATTTGGTCAGAGGCTATATATGTAGGTCAACATTAAGTAAAAATGCTATACAAAAAAGGATTTTTTCTGTGTCATCTACTGGCCTTCATGTGTCATCTGTGGCTTCTGCAAAACTCCCTCCCAATTCCCATTTAGTTTCTTATGATGACCCAATCTGTGAATTATTGCAATTGTGATTGAAATTGAAATTGCAATCTGGAAGGGATAATTGTAGTATATGTTGCCCTATAGAGTGTATGGGGAGGAGAAATGAGTCTTTTTCTTTCTTTCTTTCTCACATTTTAACTAGTAATACATTTGTCACATATACAGATCATTTTCATAAAGATTTCATATATATGAGAAATTAGAATATAGGTTAATAGTGTTTGAAAATTTCTTGATAACACTTTTGGTAATAAAACTCTTGATGATTTTTAAAAATTATTCACTTACTTCCCCTTTTTAAAACATCTTTTTAAAATTTTTTATTTCATTCATTAGGAGTAATGAGTCTTGAAAATCAAATAGAAAATAGATTCTTAAGTATTAGAGTAATGAATACTGGATTACAAGTCAGAGAATGTAATTTCAATATCTTTAATTTACTATTTGTATAATCTTAGGCAAGTCACTTAATGTTTCTAGACCACAATTATGTTCTGAATAAAATGAAGCAATTGGATTAAATAAATGGCCTCCAAGGTCCCTTCCAAGTGTGGTGATCTGATCCTGTGATACACTCTCAGAAGAATTTTGAGACCTGAAAGCAGTATTAAAAATGAATTGGAGAGGGCACCTAGGTGGTGTACTGGATAGAATGTCAGGGGTAAATTCAAGAAGACTCATCTTCCTAAGTTTAAATTTGGAGTCAGACTCTTACTGACTTAGTGACATAGTCCTGTGCAAGTCACATAGCCCTGCTTGCCTCAGTTTCCTCATCTGTGAAATGAACTGGTGAAGGAAATAGCAAATCATTCCAACATCTTTGCCAAGAAAACCCCAAATGAAGTCATGAAGAATTGCACACAACTGAAGGATGACTGAACAGCAACAAGTGGAGAAAAATTAAAATCAAGAAGACTAGGTGAGAGATATTGCTAATTAGTCCCTTCCTGAAATGCATTGAGCTTAGACTAGGACTTTTTGCAATAGAACTGGAAGAACCCAGCAGATCTTTTTATGGAAGAAACAATAAATGTGATATGGTAATGAAGAAAAGCAAAGAGTCAGCTGTTTCTAACATTTCTAATGTGAGAGATTAGAACCACGGTGATATAAATGATAAATAGAATAGTTGGGAAATAGAGAAATTTTAGGTGAAAGATGATGGGTTCAGTTTTAGACACATTATATTAGAGGTGACATGACGATACCCAAGTAGCCGCAAATAACTGGATATACAATGAAGTTAAGAGGTCAGATTTAGAAATTATGAGCATTGAAGTTATAAAGCTTTGGAAGTATAATTCTAAAGTGGTAAGTGTTGATAATAAATCATCGAGAGTGTCGGAGGTAATATACCTTTAGAAGGAGGATAAAGCTAAAGAATCGACCAAAGCCAATGGCTTACATGGTGACTTACTGCACACAGTAGATACTCAATAAAGACAGAAAGAAAAATCAGAGCTAAACAGACTCTCTTTCTTTTATTGTTTCAAGACTGAAAAGACAGGAATTTAGGAAGAAATGTTTGTGCATCTGGAGAAAGAGATGATAAATGAAAGTATTAATTTTTATATACATATTTGTGTCTAATGGTAACAATCTCCAGAGTGCAGGAGTGGAGCAGACTGAAGGAGAAAAAGGAAAAAAAATATATATTTAAAAGAAATAGTTTTACATAATAGATTTACAGTTTTGTGTGCAATCTTATTATGCTATATTATGGAAATATTTTATTCAATAAATTAAAAAGAAAAATTTAAGAAAAATTTTTAAGAAGAAATGCTACAGAGAGGACCAATCAAAGGAGTAGGAAGAGAACCCATTGAGTATAGTGTTCTTGACACCAAGTGAGGAAAGAGTATTAAGAAAGAGGGGGAATTCGATAGTGTCCAACTGAAGGGAAGACCGAAAGGATGAAGACTGAGAAAGTGTCATTGGATTTGGTGAGATCATTAGTAATTGTTATGACAGTAGACTGAACAAAATGGTGAAAGCACAAAGTCATATTATAGGTAGATGAAAAGTGGGTTGGAAGTAGAGGCAATGAATTCAAAATACATTCAAAATTTTAGACAGTAAAAAGAAGAAAGATGGGGTAGCTAGGTGGTATAGTGGTTAGAGCATCAGCCCTGAAGTCAGGAGGACCTGAGTTCAAATTTAGTCTCAGACACTTAACATTTCTTAGCTGTGTGACCCTGGGTAAGTAACTTAACCCCAATTACCTCAGGCAAAAAAAATGATTCCCTCTCTGCTTTCAGTAGCATCATCAATATTTCTCATCTCCAAAGATATTCAAGCTCTCTTTGCATTGTAAAACAAAATCTGACCTTGTTACCTTTTTAAATAGCTACCTAATCTTTCTTCTTCTTCTTCTTCTTCTTCTTCTTCTTCTTCTTCTTCTTCTTCCTCTTCCTTCTTCTTTTTCCTCTTCCTCTTCTTCTTTTTCCTCTTCCTCTTCTTCTTCTTCTTCCTCTTCCTTCTTCTTTTTCCTCTTCCTCTTCTTCTTCTTTTTCCTCTTCCTCTTCTTCTTCTTCTTCTTCTTCTTCTTCTTCTTCTTCTTCTTCTTCCTCTTCCTCTTCCTCTTCTTCTTCTTCTTCTTCCTCTTCTTCTTCTTCTTCTTCTTCTTCTTCTTCTTCCTCTTCTTCCTCTTCTTCTTCTTCTTCTTCTTCTTCTTCTTCTTCTTCTTCTTCTTCTTCTTCTTCTTCTTCCTCTTTCTTCTTCTTCTTCTTCTTCCTAAAGTATTAAGTGTCTGAGATTCATTTGAACTCAGGAACTCCTGACTTCAGGGCTGGTGCTCTATCCACTGCACCTACTAGCTGCCCTGAGGGAATAATTTTGTGATCTTACTCCTAGAGAAAATGGATATATATGAAATTTACAGTATAGATAGAGGGATTTGCTTTTAAGAGGAAAGAATTTTAACTCATATTTGAATGTTCCCTATCTTATTCATAGTGTAGAAGTTCAAGTCAACACAAGGTGTAGGACTAAGATGAACTGGGTACTTGAGGAGAGTGGAGAAAATCTGAAATAAATACCTTGGAGAGGTAAGTGAAAGGATTAATGAGAAGTATTGAGGACTGAGTTGGTTTCTGTAGGAGAGAGGAGGTCCACTGGATTCTCCTTTAAAAATATTATCTTGTGGCTTACATCAGTCCTGCAGAATTTCTCACATTCGTAATATAAACTGTTTTTTATTTTCTTCCTTTCAAGGAGCACAAAAGATCTTTTCTTGTCATCAGATTAAGGCAATAAAAAATCAACAGTGTCTATTTTTTTTTCAGGAATAAGTTTTGTGAGCTGTAGGTTTGGTACCTCTACCCCAAGGTTTCATAAAGCCTGACTATTGTCCGGAGGTAAAAGCCATTCTCACCAGGGATGATCACCTTGCACCTCTAGGATAAAAGGTCAATTTCTTCCATGATTGGGAATTTTCCTCTAGAGACAAAGCTATATTTTCATTCATTCCTTTCCTGTATTGCAATCAGCAGGCTTCTCTAGACTACAAGAGAGAATAACCACTCTATAAGAGGAATCAAAATGAACTCTTAAAGTGTAATTTATTCAGAACCAATGGACACATAGCTTTCATTAACAAAGAGTTGAAACAGAAATCATAAATGGAATAGCTGTGTACTATTGAAAAGAAGATTCCAGAGCAGGAAACATAAAGAACGCAAATGTGTAATCATAGAAATAATAATAAGCTTATTCCCCTTGGACCACCTTCCTTCAAAAGACTAACCTAGCTATATATGGGGCTTGAACACAATATAATTGACATGAATCATTCTTAAGGTTTGTATTATGAGCCTCTGCTATAACTACATCTAATGTTTATGAGAAGCTGTATATATTTAGAATGCCTTGGCAACTGCTAATTAATCCCCTTAGCAGCCCCCCTGAGTTTGGTATTATTATGCCTTTTTATAGAATTAAGGAAATCAGGATAGGGATGGGAAGATTAGTCTTAATGTAAGACACTAACATAGTCACTGACTCTTAAACTTGAATCTGAATTTCTGACCATGCTTCCACAGTAAATTCTCTTCTTGAAGTCATTCAGGTGTATATGACTTAAATGCTTCTTGATATTGTTCCACCTCAGCCCTACCCCTTAGATTATCCACATGAAGGGTAACATTTTTTTAACCTGGCTGGGCAAAAGGTGGGGGAAGGCAGACAATGGATAGCAGATGGGAAGGAAAATTAGTCAAAAAGTTCTTTTTCCTATTTTAAAGTCAGTTCTGCCAAGTCGAACACCATTAACTGCTTTTTCTTGCATCCCCAGCACTCCTCCAGTCTGAATGGTGTCTTTGTCCACATGTAGCAGGATTAGACAAGCAGTTTGATGGATAGTTAGTGGCGGTGTCCTTTCCCAGAAGAATACTGTTAAATCCTAGTGCCAGAGACTAATTTCTATTCCTACAAAAACAATCCTGCATTAAAGCTAATATACCAAGAAGGTATATAAAGGGAAAGAGGACAGCAGAATGTGGTATAGTAGGAAGAGGTCTATATTGTGTAACAATAGCCTTGAACAAGTTATGACACTACCTGAGGTCCCAATTACATCATTTGTAAAATTAGATTTGGGCTAGATGATCTCTGAGATCTCTTTCATCTTTCAGTCCTATGATTCTGTTAAGTTCTTTGCAAATTGTGATTAGAAGAATTAGAGCTAGCATTACTTGTGGCCAGGGAAGGCAGTTGTCAATGAGGCACAATTTCTGGAGGAGGGAGAAATTTCCCTGTCCCTTAAATTACATAGAAGAGCACACTTCTACAGAGGTCATTGCTTGAAATGCAGCCTTTTGAGTTTTGCTTCCTTCGGGATTTGAAACTGGCTTAAATGCAGATACCCTTCAAAGTGAGTAACACTCCAAAGAATCATTCATCTTTTATGCTTTCATGTGACTGAGCTTCTGAATCTTTCTGGAAAACAGGATTTGATAGGAGAGTGAGAAGTAGTCAATAGCTTGAGGTAATCTGATCGAGGTTGAGGACAAAATTCTCTGTGAAAGGGGAAAAGGGGTACCTTGCCAGAGTCCAGTCTTGGAGTGAAAGATAAAAAGGATGGAAAGCAGACCCCCTTTGGCATTAAGAGATCTCTGTCCAGGATGTCATTTCCAGAGTGATATTTTGAAATGATTATCATCAATTCAATCTAACTCTGTCTAGATGTAATTCTTCCAAATTCAGGTTCTTTCCAGGATATTACTGGTAATAAACAAGGAAGGAATAGTGCAACAATTTCAGTACTGGCCAGCAGAGAAGGCATCAGTAGTCAGTCAGCCAGACAGCCAGAAATCAGTCCTTCTTACCTCCATGTTAGAATATCCAGGGGAGGCTGAACAATGGACAAAGGATGAACAGCATTACTATTGAGAGTCTTCCAGGGCCAGCATTATAGAAAAGCTTAACCCAAAAGTTCTCCTTATTTCTGTGGTAAACCCCCTGAGATTCATACTGACTTGGAAGGGTACCACTTGATAGGAAACAGTCATGTTTGCTTGGGCTCCTTTGCTTGGAATAATTTCTTTTATGTAAGTATTCTCAAGTAAGCATTTATGCCTTGGAAATCATAAATGCTGGAAATTAGGGCTTGGTTTGTTATTTTGTTAATTGTTTTGACCTAAGAAAGTGATGGAGAAAATCTTCATAAGTCTGATTAAACATAAAAGTATGTCCTTTGTACATATTGGTAAGCACTTACTGGCACATGCAAGAATATGTCCCTCTTTAAGTTAACAACCATGATTCTTTGGCAACACTGTCTCCTGCCTTCTTTTCTATTTCCTTTCCCTCCACACCTCATTTGGCTGTTAATATTGTGCCCTTTAGGCACACCTTGTTTCAAAATGTTCCATAATGTGGTTGGAAAAAAAGCTGAAAAAAGAACACTTTCTGGGAATACAAGAATATGGGAAGGATCTCAAATTGCAGGATGACTTTCTCCACAAATGTCCATCAAAGCTTATCAGTGACTTAATAGATAAGGACTAGGAATTACCTAAGACACTCAGAGGTAAAGGGACTTCTTAGTATCACTTAGCTAATGCCAGAAAATTTAAACCCAAATCCTTCCTGATTCCAAACCTAGTAGTCTATTCAGTATGCCATGCTACTTCTATTTTTTTTCCTTTTGAAATTTACCAAATGTTTAGAAATATACTGAGTACCCAGATGCTTAATAGTGGTATGATCTTGGACAAGTCATTTCACCATGTTTGTCTCAGTTTCCTCATCTGTAAAATGAACTAGAGAAGGAAATGACAAACCACTCCAGTATCTTTGCCAAGAAAACCCCAAATGGGGTCATGAAGAGTTAGACAGGACAGGAAATGATTAACCAAAGCCCCAAATAAGCATGTTCATTTTTGCTTCTTTTAAGCCACAGAGTTTATAACAGAAACAGTTTGATTCTATTATATATTTTCCAAGTACTCATCGTGTTCTTCACCCTTATTTATGTTCCCTTTTAAGAAGAAAGCATATGCAGAAAATTACAGTGGTAGATGGCAAAATAGGGATCATGGAATCTAAAAAGTAGGAAGGGACTTCAGAGCCCATCTACTCCAACCCATGTCTGAATAAGAACTCCTTTTATGGCTGGTTCAACAAGTAGTCATCCAGTCTTGCTTTAAAGACCTCTGTTGATGGGGAACCCACTGCTTTCCAAGGAATCCCATTCTTTTTGGGGATGGTTCTGATTATTAGGAAGATTTTCCTTAGATCAAGTCTAAAATGGCCCCTTTTCACCTTCCATTCATGAGCATACTGGGGTCAAGCATGACAAGTTTATTTCTTGCACTGTTGTTGAGCCATGCCTGTAGTCATCTTTTTGAGAATTTGATTGATTCACATGCCCATTAAGGTAAATCTTAATAAATTTGGTTAAATATTCTAGCTTCCTAAATTTCAAAAAACAAACTAAATCACTTTACTCTTCTTCCATTGGGTTAGCTTTCCCTCCCAGCTTTATGTTTTTTCATAGTTGAAAAGTATGTCATCTATGCCTTAATACAAGTTATTGATAACAATGCTAAAGAGCATAAGGTCAAAATCCAGATCTCTGTGGATAGGTGCACAATTTGAATTAAGGAGGAAAAAGAACTGGAATGATTTGCTTTTTTATATACCCTTATGAAAAGGAAGAGAGAGGGGAAAAAGGAAGAAATAAGAGAGTAGTTTGGGATGGGAAAATTGGGGGTGGCATTAAAGAGTATCACCTACTCAGTATCAATAACATGTAATTAAATTAGCCCTTTGGAAAATAACTGGAATGTTATAGTGCTTAATACATATGATGTTGAGGCACTACATGTATCAGAGTAGGCTAAAGAAATGTATATATCTATATACGTATATAAAAGTAAATGCATATATATATATATAGTATAGAATGAAGATTAGAGAAACTTAGGTATGAAAGAGAAAGCAGTAGTCAGTTTCTGAAAAGCCAATTTGAACATAACTCAACAGAGCATAATGCTGTCTTAGTTCTTTAAGACTATGGAGAATGGGGGGTAAAAGTTGTAATGGAGAGCTTTGTAAAGATCAATGCTGGGGAACTACCCATACATATGTTATACAAATAAAAAGCTTTAATAAAAAAAGACTATGGAGAATGGATAGATAATGGATCAGAAACTTCTGCATGACTTTGTATTATTGTTATATTTTGTTCTTCAGAGTTTCTATAGACTATATAATGTCAGTTTAAACAAAACAGCCCCTGAAGTCAATTTTGTATGAATAAAGTGCATATTTGTGTACATGAGAGACAGCTAGATGGTTCGATGGATAGAGTGTTGGTTCTAGAATCAAGAAGACTCATCTTTCTGAGTTCAAATCTGGCCTCAGACACCTGGACAAGTCACTTAATTTCTGTTTGCCATAATCCAATGAAGAAAGAAATAAAAAATCATGCCTATCTTTGCCAAGAAACCCCATGGACAGTGTGGTCCATGGAGATTCAGACACGAATGATCAATATGTATATACTTATTCTAAGGAATAAATACAGAGATGTGTTACAGTATTTTCTAAATGGTTCCTCACACATGTCAATCCTCAGTCCTGTTGAGTCTGTAACATCTTTAGATGTTTAGAAATCATTTAATGTCTTTTGGTGCAAAGATCACTTCAGAAATGAATCAAGGTCTAGTTTCTTCTGACTTCATGGATATAAGCCAGTATGGATTTTCTAGGTGTAAACCATGCCAAATGAGCTCCTTTTTTCTTTTGTGACAGGGCTATGAGACTGACAGAACAGAGAAATGTCATGAACTTAGTGTATTTCTATTTCAGCAAGGTATTTTTTTTTAATTTTATTTGCATAACATATGTGTGGGTAATTCTTCAACAATAACCCTTACATAGCTTTCTGTTATAAATTTTTCCCCCCAACTCCCCACCCCTCCCCTAGATGGCATTATATCCACTACATGTTAATTATGTTAAAATATTGGCAAATCGAATATATGTATACATATTTCCAAACTTATCATTGTTGTGCAAGAAAAATCTTATCTACACAAAAAATATATCAGATAAAGGAAACACAATGTAAGCAAACATCAATCAAGGAGTATGAGAATGTTATATTGTGGTCCACATTTCACATCCCTCTCTCTGGGTGTATATGGCTTTCTTCAGTGAACAATTGGAGGTGGTTTGAAACATTTCATTGTTGAAGACAGCCATGTCCATCAGAATTGATCGTTGTTGCCATGTATAATGATCTCCTCGTTCTGCTCATTTCACTCAGCATCAGTTCATGTAAGTCTCTCCAAGCCTCTCTGAAATCATCTTGCTGGTCATTTCTTACAGAACAATAATATTCCATAATATTCATATACCATAATTTATTCAGCCATTCTCCAATTGAAGGGCATCTATTCAATTTCCAGTTTCTAGCCACTACAAAAAGGGCTGCCACAAACATTCTTGCACATGTGGGGCCCTTTCCTTCTTTTATGATTTCTTTGGGATATAAGCCCAATAGAAATGCTGCTGGGTCAAAGGGTATGCACAGTTTGATAACTTTTTGAGCGTAGCTCCAAATTGTTCTCCAGAATGGCTGTATCCGTTCACAGCTTCACCAACAATGCATCAGTGTCCCAGCCCTCCCACATCCCCTCCAACATGCATCATTAACTTTTCCTGTCATTTTAGCCAATCTGACAGGTGTGAAATGGTACCTCAGGGTTGTCTTGATTTCCATTTCTCTGATCAATAGTGATTTGGAGCACCTTTTCATATGACTATAAATAGTTTCAATTTCATCCTCTGAAAATTGTCTGTTCATATCCTTTGACCATTTATTGATTGCAGAATGGCTTGAATTTTTATAAATATGAGACAATTCTCTATATATTTTAGAGATGAGACCTTTATCAGAACCCTTAAATGTAAAGATGATTTCCCAATTTATTGCTTCCCTCCTAATCTTGTCTGCATTGATTTTGTTTGTACAAAAACTTTTTAACTTAATATAGTCAAAGTTATCTATCTGGTTTTCAATTAAGAGTTCCAGTTCTTCTTTGGACATAAATTTATTCCATCTCCATAGGTCTGAGAGGTAAACTATATTACATTCCTCTAATTTACTTATAGTATCACTCTTTATATCCGGATCATGAACCCATTTAGATCTTATCTTGGTATGTGGTGTTAGATGTGGGTCAAGCCCTAATTTCTTCCACACTAGTTTCCAGTTTTCCCAGCAGTTTTTGTCAAATAGTGAATACTTATCCCAAAAGCTGGGGTCTTTGGGTTTATCAAAGACTAAATTGCTATAGTTATTGCCTAGTTTGTCTTGTGATTCTATCCTATTCCACTGATCGACTACTCTATTTCTTAGCCAGTACCAAATGGTTTTGATGACCGCTTCAGCAAGGTATTTTTAAAGTATTTCGTGAAATCCTTATAGACGAGACTAAAGAATGTGGGATGAGTGATAAGACAGTTGGTATTATTTGTATCTACCTGAACACTATCCAATAAGCATTGAATAATGGATCAATTTTAACTGGAAAAAGATTTTAGTACTGTGCTACAGAGTTGTTTTTCCTTCTCTGTTCAAAGTTTTATCAATAATTTCAGTGAAATATAAAAGGAATATGTATCAAATTTATAAACAATCAGGAGGATAGTTTAAAAGACTGCATGATAGAATCATGATTCAAATTGATCTCTGAAGATTGAGATGATGAACAAGATAAAATTTAACAGGGATAAATATAAAATTATAGGATCATAGATTAAGGACTGGAATAGATTTTTGAAATAATATAGTTCAAACTTTCTCATTTTTACAGATGATGAATTTA
Organism: Myrmecobius fasciatus; assembly: GCA_023553655.1. NCBI lineage: Eukaryota > Metazoa > Chordata > Mammalia > Dasyuromorphia > Myrmecobiidae > Myrmecobius > Myrmecobius fasciatus. The sequence continues at coordinate 228,932 of JAJPUD010000803.1, read as the reverse complement.
GGAAAGATGAAATCACTTGCTTAAAATCATGCAGAAAATATCAGACTTTGGATTTTAACCTCAAGACTCTAGATGCCCAAATCACAACTTTTTCTATTATATTGTGCTGCTTTCCCAAACTCAAATTCTGATCTCAACATTCACTAAAACTAGATAAATCTTGGTTCCTAGATTAACATTCCAGAATTTTATTTCATGATGGGATCACAAGCTATATTTAGATTTGTAATCTAGATTGCATAAACATAAGATTTACTTAATAGTAGTTCATGGGTCAAGAGATTTGGAAGAAGGGATCATAATGAAATTTAATAATGATAAATATAAAGTTCTTTGTTTAGATTCCAGAAGTCAGTGGCATAAACACAACATTAAGAAGGCTTGACTAGAAAGTCCTTCATCTTAAAAAAATGGTGGGTGGGAGGATGAATTAGTTTGAAATAAGTTAAAAAACATCATGGGACTGATCAAACTATTCTGCAGAACAATTTGAAACTATGCCCAAAGGGCTATTAAAAACTGTGCATACCAGCTAGGTGTCCCAGTGGATAGAGCACCAGCCCTGAAGTCAGGAAGACCTGAGTTCAAATCTGGTCTCAGACACTTAACGCATCCTAGCTGTGTGACCCTTGGGCAAGTCACTTAACCCCAACTGCCTCAGCAAAAAACAAAACAAACAAACAAACAAAAAACTGTGCGTACCCTTTGATCCAGCAGTATCACTATAGGGTCTGTATCCCAAAGAGGTCATAAAAGAGGGGAAAAGATCCCCATGTGCAAAAATGTTTGTAACAGCTCTTTTTGTGATGGCAAAGAATTGGAAAATGAGTGGATGCCCATTTTGGGAATGGCTGAATAAATTATATTATATGAATATAAGGGAGCATTTGGGGGAAATAGGGATGGTTGGGGAGAAGAGAGATGGCAACATAACTATTTCCATATATTTGAAGGGGCATCATGAAAAAGAGAAATTAGACTTACTCTTTGTATCTTCAGAAGAAAGACCTTGGGCCATGAGGTAAAAATTACAGGGCTGAGATTTCTGCCTTGAATTTAAAAAAAAAAAAACTACCTAAAATCACGTAAAAGATAATTTAGGCTTAATTTGTGTATTTCCAGAGGAAAGACCTAGAACCATTAGGTGGAAATCTACTTTAGGGATTAAGATTTCTGCTGTGTAGGAATGACCTTCCCCAAAATTAGAACTGTCTAACAATAGAAGAGGTTGTGTGGGAAAATAGTGGGCAGTGTTCATGATCAAGTCATTACTTATTAGGGATGATTTAATAGAGACTCCTGTACTGATTGGAAGGCTCATCATCTATGCTCTCTAAAGTCACTTACAATCCATAGATTCTATGATTTGACTTTCTTCCTTTACTATATGAATCAATTAATTGATTACAACCAAGGTCAGGAGGCTCATCCAGACACAGCTGAGGACAAATTCATTCAATTCAAGGGTAGTGCATTATACCTGAATTAGGGCAAAATGGGTGCCACCAATAGGTTTAACACACAAGTGATAAAGGAAAAACAGAAAGTGAGAGAGCAAAAAGATAAAAATAAAGAAGAAAATCAGAAAGAGAAAAGGGGATATATACTTTGTGGGGGAGTGGTAGAGTCTCCATCAATATTGTGTCTGGGTCTCTGCAAATCACTGCATTATCAGATCAGAAAATAAACCTTTTCTTCGATCTCTCACTTATTTTTTAAAACTAACTATAAAATTTATAGAAATAAGAGTGAGTCATATTTGTCAGGGTTTCCCACCCCTTGTCCTTTGGCACATGAGGTAATTTTAACAAGAAGGGCAAGGCTTACCTTCCATTTTTGTTATTGGCTGGTTTTGCACTGCCTGATCTATGAACCTTATGAGTGTTTGTAAAGTGAGATAAGTCTGTCTTTGTTTATTCAGTGAAGGAACAGATTGATTATGAGTAACCATGCTTTAATTTAATAGCAGAAATGCTGCTTACCCAGGAAACATCAAGGTTTGCTGTGATTGATTTTCTAAATTATTTTGTGGGTTAAACAACAGAGCAGGAGTAAGTAGAACAAAAACCAAAATAACTCTTGTTCATTGGGCAACACATCTATAATTATAGCAAAAACATTTTTGGTTTTTTAAAATTGTACATCTATAGACCAGTAAACTGAAGCTCATTACTTGGTACTGGTCAGGAACTAGACTTTTGCACCTCAACAAATTTCTAATATAAAACCTCTTAAAGTCTCATTTTTATCTGTAGGAACAGTCCACAAATGTTTGCAAAAACAACTACCACATATTCTGGGCAAGGCTTTGTGTAAGCTGCTAGGGCATATAAAGATAAAAAGTAATAATTCCTGTCCTCGGGGACCCTACTTGTTCCTGGAATGATTATCTATTTCATGTTTTTTAATGAAAGATTTGAAACTAGTATCAAAGTAAAGTTTTTAATATTGCTAAGCCTTTACTTTGTAATTTGACATATACAAATGTAGATAATTGATACTTATATAGCACTTTACAATTTGCAAAGCTTTTTTTTTTTCTCATTGGAACCCTGTTGTTTTGCTGTAGTCTTTATAGGTATCATTAGCCCCATTTACAGTAGGACTTTAAAAAGGTAAGTGAATTGTTTGTCACACAGCTGTTCAATGTCAAAGACTGGGTCTTTTCTGACTCTTCCTGATTTCATATGCAATAGTAAATTCATCCTGATAGACTGCCTTTCAAGATAGCAGTTATTAAAAAAGAATACGTGTGACAGTATAATAGGGAAAATTACAAAGGGAAAATTTCAAAATTACATATTGGAGTATTTGTATTTGTTCCCCATAACAAACTTATCTTTTAGCTTTGTTTTTCTTAGCTTCTTAATTCTTTAGGAATCCATGATTTTGTCATTATTACTAAGGATGTGCTCAAACCAGCTCTCAGTCCAGTTGTTAAATTTTCCATGTGAATATTTGCCCCTTGGAAAATTGAAAACACCACTAATAAGAATTTGATTCATGGTTTTGTTGGTTACTTATATTTATAAAAGTAATAAAGAAATATTAATAAAGCAAATTAAACTTAAAAGTGTTTTGTATATTTTTGGAGAGCCAATTGTTAAACACCCCTGGTACTACTTCCAGGAATACAGATGCCAATTCCTCTGCAATGTAAGTATTACACAATATTACAATGCTTTTTAGATGGAAAACGTTCTATTTTTATTGCCAAGTTGTCTTTGGCTTTTAACTTATATCCTAATATTTTGGACAGTTGTAATCTCTGAGGTCCCTTTCTGTTCTCAATCCACAAAATTTAAAAATAAAAATTAGATATTAATACCAGTCTGTTTATTTTTAAGACAAAAAAAGGAATTATGAAAGAAACAATATTCAGAGTATAAAAAATATATTACTTATGAATTGAATGGAATTATGATACCTAGAGGATCAAAGAAAAGGAGTTAGATTAAAAATTGGCAGTTGTTTAAATATGATCATTTATAACCAAATCATAATCAAATATGTATTTCCACTCTAGCCCTTCATAAAGTAGAAAGGTAATGTGGTTTAGTAGAAAGACAGCTGTCCTAAAAACTCCAAAGATCTAAGTTTGCTCGTGTCCCATTTTTGGACACATATTAGCTATTTGACCCTGGGCAAGACATTTAACTCTTAAATGCTCTAGACAACTCTTGTAGATTTACTTGCAGAAAAGGTTTGATTCTTCATTGGTAGGGAATGTTCCATACCAGGAATTCTTTATACCAAAGAAATCATGTCTACCCCCTTAACACCATCTCTACTAAAATTATAACAATTATACAAAAGAAAGAGGGGAAATTATTGAAGGCATTTGAAGATAATGAAAACAATATATGGAATAAAAAATATGAAAAAATAAAAATAAAAATTTCTTTAATAAGAGAATCTCTTGGACAGATACTGGCTTTGTTTTCTGCACCTACCTTGAGATTTGGTTCATCCCTCTCTTCTCCATAATGGTCTCTTCTCCATAAATGACTGTGGCCCTTAAACAAGAATTTTGGCTTAATGCCTATAGATATTGCTGCTTACCCATGAACTTTTGTGAACTTTGATACAGAGGCGTTAATCAAAGACATTCTAAGAGATCCCAGAGACAGGCAAGAAATGTATACAGTAACAAAAAAAATTTTTAAATGCACATATAGCTTAAGAAAACTTTAATTTTTGTAGCCACAAATCATAAGCCAGAATCACCATCAATTTACACTTATCCTTCAGGACATGACAACCAGATAGATTGGACCATAAATAATGTCTTGAAGAAAATCCCCCAAAGTCAATGTCAATTTGAATTTTTAAGCCGTGGAATGAGCATGGATAGGGATTCCAGGTTGATGAATGGGTTCAGGACTGGGCATGTGGGGAATTTTCTTGGGATGAGGGTAAACATATACTGCTGAATTAATAGGATTTATTCACTGAAGACTTCAGATCTTAGATTGAACTTGGTCTGAATCTGCCCATTTTCAGAACCTCAATAGGGGTTCTGTTCTAGGCTAGTTAGGTTCTAGGTGACTACCTAGCTGTAGAGCATGCCAGCCTATGACATTGTCACTATGTGAAACAGGTAGACACACCAGAATAAAAATTCAGTATGGCTTCTATTGCAAATAACTTTACTTCTGTGACCTCTAGGGACTTCTTGACATATCCTTAACCTTAACCTACTTACTACAGTCAATCTCTTCCATGACAAAAAAAATGAGAATATATAATTATCACATGGGTGATGACAATGATGTGTAATTAGAATTTCATAAGAGAAAAATTATGTTGGGCAACTCTAGTGTTCAGGGATAGGTAATCTCTTTGGGTATATGGAGAGGAAGTTAGGTCATTAAAATGGGTATGAATTGCATATGCAAAGGCATGGAGGTTAGAAAGCACAAAGGAAGGGCAGTGAATAAATAAGCAAAGGTAGGAATATAGGAGCAGATGAGGCTAGAAAGGTAAATAGAGGCCAGATTATGGAAGACTTGTAGTTAGGCTAATGAGTTAGTCTGGGACTTATTCTAGCAGACACTGGAGAGCTATTAAAAGTATTTTTTGGTATCAATATTTTGGCACAGGAAAGTGAGTGATGGAAACCTGGCTTCAAAATCCTTACTCTGTCACTTGGCACCTATGTAACCTTGGACAAATCATTTAATCTGTCAGAGTGTCAGGTAAAATGAAGGGCTTAGACTAGGAGACTCCAGGAGTCCCCTTCAACTGACAATCTGTGATGTTATGATGATGAAATAACTTGATGAAAGCAATGTGTTTAGGGAGGTGAGAGCAGCATTGTCTGGCAGGACTGATTAAAGGGTGAAAAGTTGATGGCAGGGAGAAAGCCATTGAAAGACTACCAAAATATTTCATTTGTGAGGCATAAGAACCTGAAGTGAAGTGATGGTTCTACGGGCAATGGAAAGGGAGGAAGGAAAAAGTTATTTGAAGGAATAATGCCTCTGATCTTAGTTTTGAAAAATAAATTTTTCATTTCATGGAAATCATACTGTTCTTTAGAGAAAAAAGAAAGAAGGAAGGAAGGAAAGAAGAAAAGAAAGAGAAAGAATAAAGAGGAGGGGGAGGGAAAGAGGGAGGGGGAGAGAGAGAGAAAAGGAGGGAAGGAGAGAAGGAAGGAGGGAGAAAGAGAAAGAAAGAAAAGATTGTGATTTATAGCAGCTCTTTCTGGCAAAGAATTGGAAACAGAGAGGTCCACATCTTTTGAGGAATAGCTGAATAAGTTATGATATATGAATTTTTTGGAATACTGTTGTGAAAAAATTACAAAAGGATGGTTTCAAATAAACCTGGGAAGATGTATATGAACTGATGCAAAATGAAGTGAGCAGAACCAGGAGAACAGCTTATACAACAATAATAATAACAATCACTTTGAAATTTTTAGGAACTCTCAATAGCGCAATGATCAACCACAGTTCCAGAAGACTCATGATAAAACATGTTGCAATACTTCTAAATAGAGAATTGATGCGGAATGCAGATTGAAACATCTTTTCTTTTTGTCTTGGCAAATGTGGGAACTTGTTTTGCATGAGTTATATATGCATATGCATATGTATTTGTAATGGGTTTTGCTTTTCATTACTTTTCAGTGGGTGAGGAAAAAAGTGTTTGCAACTGAAAATAAAATTGAAATTCTAGAAAATAACAGTGGGGGTGGAGGAGGAAGGAAAATGTAATAGAAAAGGATGGAGAGTAACAGCAGTACTATAAAAACGAAGTATACTTTTCCACTCAATAAAGCTTCCTTTTCATCTTCTCTCTTTTTCTTATTACTGCCATTCTAAATGCAAGAAGACTAAATATTATTTTCTCTGTATTTGGCATAGTACCAAGTATGCGTTTAATGTAAAACAACTTTAATGTTGCTTTATACACAGTATTATAGAGCTTCTTCACTTGGGATCCTTGAATAGATTTCAGGTGCATTTGAATTTGAATGGAAAAATATTACATCTTTACTTCACTAATGTCAATTGCAATTTAGCAATCCCTATAAATATAGTACAGGAATGTGCTGGTAAATTTAATAACCAACTCTCCAGAATTATGTATGTGCAATGCACTGTAAAATTTAATATGCATTATTAGTATTTTCCTATCATTTTCTTAAGTCTAGAAAATCGACAAAACAATAAATTGTCCTGATTTATAGCTTTTATGGATTTCTGACATATAACTACTCAGAGTGAAAATTTAATAGTAGAAATTGATTCCAGCATACTGCAGAGTGTAAGCAACAAACTATGCTTGTAATAGCAGTATTTGGAACTTTGTCACTAGTAAAAAATTACAAATGTTTTCTTTTTCTTTTTTCACAAATATTTTCACAACATATTAGAGTTATTGTAGATATCTTGTAATATAATTTATGCTCATCAGTATTTTGAAATTACTGACCAGATACTAGATATATTACTATATCACAATTTTTAAATGTTTTGATAACTATATTTTAATGTAATTGCTTTTCTTTGTAATTTCATGTATTTTGTTTTATGCACTTAAAAATCATTATTTAAAAAAAAAAGTCCATAAATTTCACTGGACCGCCAAAGGTGCCCATGACACCAAAAAAAATTAAGAACTCTTGTGACATAGAAAAGGGTTTTTGGTCTCAAAGACCAAAGGAGCATGTTATTTGAATGGATATGTCACTGTAGTGAATGGCAGGTAGCATAGTATAGTAGAAAGAACATTAAAGTGGTCATATGACCTTGAGCTCTGCAAATGATCCATGTGTGTAACATCTAATAGTTCATTTATTTCTTTGGTGTTCATTTTTTTTCCTCTGTAATTTGAGGGTATTGTTCAATATGACCTCAAAATGTCCTTTCTAACTGTAAAGCTATGAACCTATGACTTAAGGAGGTGCATAGAAATAATTGAAACCAAAAACACCTGGGTTTAAATCCCATCTCTAACATATACTGATTGTGAATCTCAGGAATTGCCTTAACTTTTTCTGTGCTCTGCAAAGTCCCCTAAAACTATCAGTTATATCTCTTTTCAACAATGAGGTGATTCAAGGCAATTCCAATAGATTTGTAATAGAAAATGCTATCCACATCCAGAGAGAGAACTATGGGGACTGAATGTTGTTCAAAGCATAGTATTTTTACCTTTTTGTTGATGGTGGTGATATTGTATATTTGTTTGTTTGTTTTTTCTTTCTCATGTTTTTTTTTTTCCTTTTTGATCTGATTTTTCTTGCACAGTATGACAAATACAGAAATTTGTTTAGAAGAATTGCACATGTTTAACCCATATTGGATCGCTTGGTATATTGGGAAGGGGGAGGAGGGAGAGAGGGAGAAAATTTTGGAACACAAGGTTTTGCAAATGATAAAAACTATCTTTGCAGGTATTTGGAGAGAGGGGGGAAATTGTGGAACTTGTTTTATGCATAGACTTAGGGTGGTAATTTTTTTTTTTTAGTATTTTTGGACTTTGCAATAAAAGGGCATGTGAAGCTAGCAGTTGAATGGAATCAGTTGTTTGTTTTTGTATCAATTGGTGAAAGATGACAGGGTATTTATTTAGGAAGTAACTCTAGTAGTATGGCAAGTAGAGCAGTATTTGCATCATAGTCTTTACTTAATAGGTGTAGATCCTGTTAAAGATTGGGTAGGCTATGCCTCTTTATCCTAGACTACCACTTTTACTGCTTTGTTTATAATTATGAAATTGCATTTCATCAAATCTTCTTTCATACTACATGCATCTTCTATGGCTAAATGCATTTTGTTTGAGCTTATTTATATTTTCCTCCTGTCTGAGGTAGAAGAGGAAAAGTAAAGAGAAAAATAAGTGGAGAAAAAAGTAGTTTGAGGAAAAGATTTAACTTGTTAGTTCTAGCTTTTGTACTGAGTTTGGTTCCCATCAAGAGTGTCATTCAGGTCCAAGGAAGGATGTTTAATGGAAAATAACATGCTGTCAATTCACATTAAGGTAGCCCTGGGGTTTCCTAGTCAAAGCTCATCTGTCAGATTCAGCTAACTTACTAGATAACAAATAGAGCTGCTTTAACCAACCTTAGTTTGATCCTTGAACAAAGAATGAATTCACCCTAGTTTAGGGCTTATAACTTTGTGAATCCCTTTGCAATATCATTTTAAAATTTAAGGTCATAATTTTTAGCTAGGACTCTTTTTCCATTCCTACAGTCTTTTATATATTCCTTGTGTGGTTTCCATACAGGAAATTCTGATTGTGAATACTAGGAGCAATGAATCTTTATGTTTCCTTATCCTTTTTTTCCCTCAAGACACTTCACCTGTGGTTGAGAAATATCTTTCTCTTTAGATTTTCTTGTAATTGTTGAATGTTCATGATCCTTTTTAAGAACTGTTGAATCAAATTTTTCAATAAAGCATATGAAGTTCTTTGCTCTTAAATCAAAGATCCCCATTAAATGTGATAATTAGACTGATTTGTGTGTGTGTGTGTGATCAGTATTAGTTTTAGGCAAAAAGGGTTTTGATCCCTTTCCATTTCTGAGAGATGAAGGTTGAGCAGAGGAGGAACTAGTAGAAGCAGGAATACCAGGAATTATTAATTTTGATCTATGACACAGACATGGATATCTACACTGGGTTGAAAGAGCATTTATTAAGTGTTTATTATGGCATAGGGGAACTAGGTGGCTCAAAGGATAGAAGCCTTGAGTTCACATCCAGTCTCAGACACTTACTAACTGTGACTCTGGGAAATTCACTTAACTCTCCCTCAATTCCCTCATCTGGAGGGAGCTGGAGAAGAAAAGGACAAATCACTCCAGTGTCTTTGCCAAGAAAATCCCATATGGGATCATGACGAGTTAGACATGGCTGAGAATGATTGAACCACAACAGTAACAACAAATGTACCAGGCGCTGTGTTTGGCACTAGGGATACAAATACACACATATACATAAACACACACACACACACACACACACACACAGAATCCTTACTCTTGAGGAACATATAGTATAATGGGGAAGATAAAACATAAAAGGGAGCTAAAAAAAGGGGGGTAAGTGGAAAAGTTAAGAGAATCAGAAGCAAAACTGGGGGAAAAAGTTAAGTGTGAGTGAGCTACATACTTCCTTACATGATAGTTCCCAGGTAGGAACTCCCCAATTGGAAGAGGGGGCTGTAGGGATAGAAGGATCTCCAAGAGGAGGAGGCTTTTTGGCAGGAAGTGGAAACATCTAGGGGATTAATGAGAAGAACCTGTTGAAAGAAGCTTATTTTTTTTTTGTTTGTTTGTTTTTTACTTTGGTCCAAATGATTAATTAGAAAATTCCAAGATAAACCTCAGTATGTTGGTATGTTATCTTAGATCTACATGCCATAGAAAAAGACTTACACAATTAGGGAGGGAAGGAAGGTGTTTTTCCTTTATGTCAAATAGATTATAACCACCTCATCTCCTTTTCTAGTTCTTTGTTCTCATTAGGTATGCAACTAAATGGAACGAGTTGAGCTGTGGCTTGATCTGAGACAGAGGACCTGGAATATCATGAAACAAATATGCGAATATAATCAAAGTTTTATACAAAAGAAAAAAATCATCAATGTGTGGGATGCTGCCTAAAAGCTTTATTTGTGATGAATTAAATGCCTTGCTTCTTTTGCATCCATGAAAGACAATTTTGACACAATAGAAATCAGTAGAATAGAAATTACTTTAGCAAATATACCCAAGGTAAAAACATTCTATGCTCCAAATATGTATAGGTATAGATATAGCTATGGACAAATAACTATAATATATAGAGTCATAGATGAACTGAATTTCACAAAATACTTGAACACTAATTACTCATAACCCATTTTGCCAGTGAAATCAATTGTTTGGAGCTTTTATGAGGCTCCCCTGAGATCTCTGGGAGTTAGAGGGATGTAACTATCATTACTGTACTGCTTCAGTTTATCCTTGTTGTTTTCCAAAGATTGGGAATGACCCAATGTGTACCCCACCCTCTTTGGACTTACAAGTCACATAACTGCATACCTCTGCTTATATGCTAACCTGTAATGAGAAGCAAATGGAAGTCATGCTTCATCCTATATTTCCTTATCAAAGTTCATCTCCATTGTCTAGCAAATGCTTACAAAAACAATCCTAAAGTGTGCAAGCCAAGAGGGAGTCTTCAAGTCTTATTCCTTCATTTTGGGAATATGAATTTTTCTTGATAATTCTTCCCAGAAACTTTATAACCCATTAGCATTTGATCAGGCTATAGTACACTATTTCTTCTGATAGGTTTGATATTTTCCTTGTTTTCTCTTGTCACCTATACCTGACTCTACCTTGATGCTGGGTAAAATCATTTTCCATTTCTCCCGTTTCCTTTTGTCTCAAGAAATGGTACTCTCAATTTTATTCCCTTAATAATCCATGCTTCTCCCCACCTATCCTATTTTCATAAGTATAAACCTCCCTGTAGATCTTTCTAAATTTTTTCTAGGTGTCATATTTTTCTTATAAAAGTACTTTGGAAGGATACTATTTCATTGACACATTAGAATTCACTACTTTATACAAGTGTATTTGTTGTCTCTAATGTTCTTCCTAGTTCATCCCCCTTCTACATGTTGACAAAATTAATATTCCTAAGGCATAAGCCTGAGCATATCACTCCTTTGCTTACAAAGCTCCAGTGGGTTTCTGTGGCCTCTAGGATTAAACATAAACCTCTCTGCTGGGCATTTTTAAAGACTCACAATCTGGCTCTTGTCTGTCTTTTCACTTTATTCCCTTTCATGTTCCAGTCAAACTTATCTGTTTATTTGTTATTATTCTCTATGTACCACATTCCCTTTCCTGCTTCTGTTATTGGGTCTGGGGGTTCCTCACATGCGGAGTGCTTCTTCTCCTCACATCTGCTTCATATTATTCTTAACTTTAAAATATTTTATATTTTACTTTTCCCAATTCCATGCAAAAATAATTTTTAACATTTGTTTTAAAATTTTGAGTTCCAAACTCTTTAATTCCCTCTCCCTCCTCATTAAAAAGGCAAACAATTTGAGGCAGATTATATATGTATGGTAATGCAAAATATATTTCCAAATTATCTATGTTGCAGAAAGCACAAAAAAACACCAAGAAAAATAAAGTAAAAAAAAGTTTGTTTTGATCTACATTGTGACTCCATCAGTTTTTTCTTTGGAGGTGGATAGCATTTTTTTTATCATATATTCTGTGGAAATGTCTTGGATCATTGTATTGATCAGAATAGCTAAGTCATTCATTTATTCATACAATAACATTGTACAATATCTGTAATTATGTACAGTATTCTTCTGGTTCTACTTACTTTGCTTTATATTACTTCATAAGTCTTTCCAAGTAATCCCTAACTTCTTTCAAAGCCCAACTCAGGGGTATCTTTCTTTTTTTTATTAAAGCTTTTTATTTGCATAACATATATTTGGGTAGTTCCTCAACATTGACCCTTACAAAGCTTTCCGTTACAAATTTTCCCCCCTAGTCCCCTCCCCTCCCCTAGATGGCAAGAAGTCCACTACATGTTAATTATATTAAAATACTTGACAAGTCGAATAGATGTACACATATTTCTATACTTATCTTGCTGTGCAAGAACAATCATATCTACATGAACAAAAAAATAACTGAAGAAGGAAACACAATGCAAGCAAACATTGATAGAGAGCATGAAAAAGATATGTTGTGGTCCATATCTCATATCCCTCTCTCTGGGTGTATATGGCCTTCTTCACTGAACAATTGTAACTGGTTTGAGACATTTCATTGTTGAAGAGAGCCATGTCCATCAGAATTGATCATCATATAGTATTGTTGTTGCCATGTATAATGATCTCCTGGTTCTGCTCATTTCACTCAGCATCAGTTCATGCAAGTCTCTCCAGGCCTCTCTGAAATCATCCTGCTGGTCGTTTCTTACAGAACAATAATATTCCATAACATTCATATACCATAATTTATTCAGCCACTCTCCAATTGATGGGCATCCACTCAGTTTCCAGTTTCTAGCCACTACAAAAAGGGCAGGGCTGCCACAAACATTCTTGCACATGTGTGTCCCTTTCCCCCTTTAAGATCTCTTTGGGATATAAGCCCAATAGAAACACTGCTGGGTCAAAGGGTATACACAGTTTGATAGCTTTTTGAGCATAATTCCAAATTGCTCTCCAGAATGGTTGGATCCGTTCACAGTTCCACCAACAATGTATTAGTGTCCCAGTTTTCCCACATCCCCTACAACATTCATCGTTATTTTTTCCTGTCATCTTAGTCAATCTGACAGGTATGTAGTGATACCTCAGAATTGTCTTAATTTGCATTTCTCTGATCAATAGTGATTTGGAGCACCTTTTCATATGACTAGAAATAGTTTTAATTTCATCATCTGAAAATTGTCTGTTCATATCCTTTGAAGTGGTATCTTTCTATACAAGATCTTTCTTGATCTTCCTGAAATAACTTTTCTTCCTGTATACATGTTATTTTCCTCCAATTACAGTGAAAATCTATTTCACTCACTACATATAACTACATTTTAGGCAATTAAAGGGGATGTGAGGATAATTTGAGGTGATAAGGTCACTAGATAGGACAAAGCAACCACTATTCTTAGTAGAATACAAATTCTTTTGATTCTAGTGTTATATTCCCAATACCTCTTATGGTGGCCAATCCACCTAACAAATGCTTGAGGCAGCTAGGTGTCACAGTGGATAGAGCATCAAGTCTGGAGTTGGAAAGACATGAGTTCATATGTGCCCTCAGAAATTTTCTAGTTGTGTGACCCTGGGAAAGCTATTTAACTTTACCTCAGTTTAATCTGTAAAATAAGCTAAAGAGGGAAGTGACAAACCATTATAGCATCTTTGCCAAGAAAACCCCAAATGGGGTCACAAAGAGTTGGACACAACAAGAATAAATGTTTATTGAATTGAATTGAATTTTCTTAGCCACAAAGTCCTAACAGCAAAATTGGCATTTTTTGGATTAATCTAATTGAGCTCCCTACCTCAGATCTCTCCACTGTAGTCTGTTCTCCACACAGCTGTCAAAGTGATTTTTTTCTAAAATTCAGGTTTGACCATGTCATTCTCCTTTTCAATAAACCTCAGTGGTTCCATTTATATATATATATATATATATATATATATATATATATATATATATGTATATACACATATAAAGCATCTTTTGGATATTTAAAGTCCTCTAATATCTAACCTCAATTCATCTTTCAAGGTTTATTATGAGCACTCTATATTTTAACTAATCTGGCTATCTTGTTCTCATACATAGCTCTCCGACTCTCATTTTCATGCCTTTGTACTGCCTTATGCCTGGTAGGTGCTCCCGCTTCATCTTTGCCTCTCAGGATTCCTAGTTTTCTTTAAAACTACATCCAAGCATTGCCTTATACATCGTTTTTCCTGATCCCCTAGCTGCTGGTATCTTTCTCTCAAAAATAACCTTACATTTATTTTGATAGTATTTTATTTTTCCAAATATATGCAAAGTTGGTTTTAAACATTCACCTGGGCAAAATTTCATGCTATAAATTTTTGCCCTTCTCCTCCCATCCCAATTCAGCAAACAATCTGATATAGGTTAAATGTGCAGTTCCTCTAAAAAAAATCAGGTGAAAAGGGAAAAAAACAAGCAAATGGAAAATAACAACAAAAGGTGAAAATACTACACTTTGATCCACATTCGGTCTCCATAGTTCTCTCTCTGGATGTAGATGGCACTTTCCATCACAAGAATATTGAAATTCTTGCATTTATTTTGTATTAAATTACATATGTGCACATTGCCTCTGTCGGTAGTATGTAAACTCCTTGAAGGTAGGCATTATTTCACTCATCTTGTATTCCCAATACCAAGCAGGCACTTAAAAATGTTTATTGATTGATGACCCTAACTCTCTTAAAGTGCTTCATGTTCCTTTACTCTGTGGGTCAGTCATGGAGACTATAGTCACATACCTCTGAAATTCATTTTGGAAATATCCATAATGGAGTTGTTATGGCTTATTATAGAGACCACATGTTGCTTATAAATCATACTTTTTGGAAAAAGTCATATCCATAGCTCATTAGAGAAAGCTAGCTAGCCACATCCTTTTAGACCAGGAAACATCCTTCCCAGGAAGAGAAGGAAATTTTGCTGATTTATTTAGTGGTAGTGTTATGAGACAAACATTTTGCAAAATCATAGAATTTAAAAGTTAGAAGGAAACTCAGCAGCTATTTAACAAGATCCATAAAAGAAATCCCTATTATAATGTACCCAACAAGTGATTGTCCATACTCTACCTGAAGACCTCCATCATACCTAATGCCTTGTGAGGCAGGTTATTCTTTTATTCAGACAGCTATAATGTTACAAAAGTGTCCTCTTTTCAACTTTCATCCCTTGCTTACGGGTCTGCTTATTAGGGCCAAACAGAACAAATCTAAACTCTCATTCACATTACAACCTTTCTTTTTCTTTTTCTTTTTCTTTTTTTAAATTTTTTTTTGAGTTTTTGTTGTTCTTTTTAAAAATAATGTTTTTTCAATTTCATGTAAAAAAATTATTAACTCATTTTTTAAAATTTCAAGTTTCAGTTTCTTACCCTCCCTCCCCTACTTCCCCATCCTTGAGATGATAAGATATTTTATATAAATTATACATGACATCACAGCCTTTCAAAAACTTGAAGACAATTATTACGTTCCTTTCCCCAGTCTTCTTTTCTCCAGGATAAACATGCCCATTTTCTTTAACCAATCATATGTCATATGTCGTGGACTCAAGGTCTACAGTTATTAATTTATTAATATATTTTATTAATTTTTTCTTGAGTTATTAATTTATTTATTTATTAATGTCTTTCCTGCCCTATTCCTGAAAGGTGTGCTCTTCCTTTCAACTCAGGATCTCATTGGTTTTGGGGTTGGGTTTTTGGTTTTTCTTTTGGCTGTCACAAGATGCTGTTTTCTCATATTATATCTTCCTCATATTTAATTCACTAAGATATGTGGATCATTTTCAGAACAACTACAGTCTGATCATACCTATAGCCATCTTATACTTCTGAAGCTTACTTTTTTATAATCAAGTACAAGATTATTTTCTTGCTTATTGAATTTCATCTAATTGGACTTGATTCTGTAGCTAGGTGACACAATGGATAGAGCATTGACCATGGAGTCAGGAAGAACTAAGTTCAAATGTGGTCACAGATGCCTGTGTGACCCTAGAAAAGCTCCTTTACCCTATTTACTTCAGTTTCTTCATCTGCAAGATGAGCCAAAGAAGGAAATGGCAACACTCCAGTATCTTTGCCAAGAAAACTCCAGAGTCATGAAAAATCAGATACTACTGAAAAATGATTGAAAGATTTGGACCAGTGTTCTCTCTGTAGGGATCTTTTTAGGATTCTGTGTCATCTAGTATGATAACTATTCCTTCTAGGTTTGTGTAATCTGCAAATCTGATGAGGTTATTATCTATCCCTTAATCTAAATCACTGATAAAAATGTTAAGCAACACTGGGCCCAGGACAGATCCCTGGGTTATTCTACTGAAAACCTCCTGCCACATGGAAATCAAGCCTTTAGCAATTTCTCTGTGAGTTCAGCCAGCTAACTAGAAGAATTTATAAATCCATATGATTACATTATCCACATATCACTGTATTTTCCATAAGAATACTATGTTTTGTTAAAAGCTTTAATAAAACCCAGATGAACCATATCCATAACATTCCCTCCCTCTACAATTTGGAAAAAAATAAATGAGGTTAGTTTGCTATGACCTTTTCTTAATGAAGTCAGGATGGCTCTATGTAATCACTACTTGCCTTTCTAGGTATTGGTCAACCATCTTGTTAATGATCTGTTCTACAATTTTCCCAGGAATAAACTCAAGTTTATTGGCATGTAGGTTGGGGGAGAAATATGTTGATAATGATGTTTTGAACTTAAGAATGACATACATTATTTGACTCTCATAATGCTTTTGAATCTAATAGTATACTAGGCACTGTGCTAAAGTTGAGAGCTCAAAAGACACAAACAAAAAACAGTTTCTGCCTCTAAGGAATTTTATTACATTCTGTTGAGGGAAATGATATATACAACTATAAGTAAATAAGACACATGTGAAATAAATTTAATATAATTTTTTATGAGACCACTAAATAATGTAATTTTTAAGGGACATTAGAATAAACCTCCTACAGAAGGTAGTGCTTAGACAAACCTTTAGAGGAAGTTAGAGATTCTAAAAGGTGGGAGCTGAGAAAGTCATGCACTGCAGGCCTAGGGACAGCTTTTGTAAAGGGATAGAGATGAAGATAAAATTCTTTGTATGAGGAAAAGCAAGTCAACCTTTATAGCTAGAATGTGGAGTATGTGAAAGGAAGTAATGCATAACAAGCTTAGAAAGATAGGGTCTAATCCAATTGTGAAGGGCTTTAAATGCCAAACAAATTAATTTGTATTTGATCCTGTATACAACCTGGAGTTCCTGGCGGTTTTTGAGTGACCTAGTCAGATCTGTGCTTTAGGAGTTTTATTTTGGCAGTTAGACATTGGATGGATTGCAGAGATTTGAGGTAAAGATATCAAATGCAAGATTATTTAAATGAGCCAAGTGGGAAGTAATGAGGGCTTGAAACAGAAAATGGTGGAAAGAAGGGAATGAATGGATGTGACATACATTGTAGAGAGAGAAATACTCAGGCTTGGACATTGATTAGAAATGATGGTGAGAGGAATTGAAGATTAGAGAAGAGGGTATCTGTAAGCTTGTGGATCAGGGTGTTAGGAGAACAGTGTCCCTTGTACAGAAATGAGGAAGCTTGAAAAATAGGTGGGAAATAATGAATTCTATTTTGCATATGTTAAGTTTGAGATGCCTTCAAGACATTCATTTGTCAACATGTAGTTGAGAGACCTTGGGGAAGGAACTCATTGCTTCAGTTTAGAGTTTGGGTTGTGGGGAAGGAGTAATGGAGCTTTGCCTTCTATACCCTCCTTCCCACCTGTGTCTCTCCATCGTTACCATTGTAAGCTTGTGAGATCTCATTTCCAGTAGCTGTGAAATCTGTCTCATTTGAGAATTTTAAGAATTTCTGCTGAGGAGAAAACCAGGTTCTCTTCCTGCCTTGTTGAACTTGAAATCATTTCAACATTCCATGAGAGACAGACCTTTAAAGATCATTCTGCATTCTGGATGGCACACAGATAAGCCTTTGTTTGGATTCCTCCAGTTCATGTCCCTACTTGCAGAAGAGTTCTTAGGCATTTGGATCCAGGGTTTAGCTGAGGGAAGGATTGCAACAGACTTATCCATTCTACAGATCTGAATCTAGTTGTGGGAAAGAAGAACAAGAGCATATATGTAAAGGGTTGTAGACTGTAATCCCTGGGATTTTGGCATAAGGAATACCTTATTCTCCAAGCAAAGAAAGTCCCTGGATTTTGCTTTCCTTACTCTGCTAGGATTACTCTGGGAACTGCAGCAGGAGTGACATTGACAGATATGACTTTTTCTTAGTCAACAGCTGGTCTTTTTAATGGATTCCCTAATTTCCAATGGCAATAATTGCAAGGTTATTCCTTTGCTTAAACAGTTTGATAATCTATCTTGATTAAGTTATAGTTAAAAGCAGATACTGTTATAATCCTCAGTGGCTAGGATTAGGGCATTAGGAAGATGTAGAAATCCAAAGGCCTGAATCCCAGAAGATCTCTTCTGAAGGAGGGTAGGACAGGTAGAGATCAGAGCTTCTTAACCTTTTTGCCACTTGTGACCTTTTTTTGCCTGAGAAATTTTTACACACATTTAGATATATAGGTATGTAAAATAGATACACGAATCAAACATTTACTGATAATAAACCATAATTTTGCTTTGCCCACATTCAGTTACATGACCCATATGTGATTGCAATTTAAAAAGCTTTGCTTTACATGATGAATATGAAAACGTATTTAGAAGAATTGCACATTTTTAACCTATATCGGATTGCTTGTTCTCTAGTGGGGTGAGGAGAAAAATTTGGAACACAGCATTTTGCACGAGTAAATGTTGAGAGCTATCTTTGCATGTGTTTGAAAAAATAAAATACTATTAAAGGAAAAAAAAAGCTTTGCTTTAGATAATTAATATTTTTGTATGTTTTGTTTTGTTTTATTTTGTTTAAGACTCCTTTCCAGTTCAGGTACTTTTGTAGTTCTAGGTACTCTAGGTTTTGAATTTTTAGTTTTGAAAAATGTGTATGGTATCAGAAAACAAGAGAAATGGAAGAAATCTGGAGAAGCAGTATAAGTTTCCCCCTTTTGCTTTTACTGGCAATATAACTAAAAGATCAGACCTGGATTCTGGGCATATTTTTGCCATCTCTCTGTGTGATCTTAGTGAAGTCTGAGGTTCTTTGTCAAATGAAGAGAATAATTCTCTCTGTGTGTCTCACAGGAATGTTGTGAGAACATTTAAGATATTCATATGGAAAAGTATAGTACTTTTAGTTCCCTAGAAGAAAATTATTATTAATGGGCCTAAATCATCTCAGACAGATGAGAATCTACTTTAGAGACCCCCAGAGGGAATTTTCATAACCTTCTTTAAGAATCCATTCCATCTTAAATTTTTTCCTTCATTTGTTTGGTGTAATTTCAGTATGCCTGAATTACAAAATTCTTTATTAAAACAACAATTTCCATAGGCTTAACTCATTAATCATGTAACCGTAGCTTAATTTGCTTGTAGAAATATAACTGAAAAGATATTTGCCCATCCTTAGCCTCCTAAATGTATCCCATTACCCCTATTATCATAATATTCCACATTTTAAAAAAAAGTATTGACTATAAAATAAGAGGGTTGGCCTAAATAATCTCTTAAGATACTATCCAGCTCTAAATCTCTTGATTCCCATAAATAATTTTACTAAGTTCTATTCATTTTTAGTGAAAAATACATAATGAATTGGCAGTGCTAATGGTTTTTTTTTTTGAAAAAAAAAATTCTTTTTTTCCTAAACTTTGTTTTCTTTAAGACCTTTTCGCTCCATATCAATTCAAACATCTTAATAAAAATTTCCAGGCCTTGCAAAGGCTTGATCATACTTCATCATCTATTTCCCAATATTTTTCAACTGACTCACCTTATTGTGAGGTTAAATTCTGCCCCTTCGTTTTTTTTTCTTTTGATATGCCTTCTTTCATTCCATTCCTTTCTACAATAATCTTCCTGCCAATTACAACTTTCAATTTCCCACTGGCTCAAGAGGTTTATAATCGCTCACAGCACAGGTGAGAGCCCTTCTCTTCAATCATCAATGCAATGGTGCATCATGCATCACAAGAAGCAGAAGGTAGGTTTGCTTTGGTGCAAATCTGTCCCCAGTCCTGCTATTCTTGATCCTGCTGATGAATCTGTAGAATTATTTTCCTTTAAAAAATTATCAATGAAATAACTAACCATAAAAACATTCCTTTGATATCTGAACTATCTTGAGCTCATTTTTAATACTATAAAAATAATATATTATTTATCAATCAATCAACAAGAATTAATTTAATAAGCACCTGCTACAAGGTGTTGAAAATAAAAAGCTGAGTCCCTATCCTTCAAGAGCTTATAGTCTTTCATGAGGGAATAATGTGTGTGCATGTATATGTTAATATTTACATATATATATATACAATAGAGATGCATCTATATGTATGTATTTAGATGTTTAAATATAAATGACCTTTATGTGGAGGTATTTTATTTATAGATATATCTATTGTACATTTCTCTCTATAGCTACATATCTAGATATATAGCTACATCTATAATCTAAATATATGCAAAATTGATATAAAATAGTGGAGAAGACTCTGAAATCTGGAGGGACCAAGAGAGGCCCCATGTGGAAGGAGGCACTTGAGTGGAGACTTGCAGGAGACAGAGGATTCTTGGGCACAGAGGGGATAAAAGAGTACATTTGAAGCATGGAAGGACAATCCGTACAAAACAGAGACAAGACCTAAAGTACTGTTTATGAAGGAACAACAAAGAGACCAGTTTAACTAAATTGTAGAGTAACATGAAAGGGACAAAAGAGAAAGAGAAAGAGACAGAGACAGAAAGATAGACACAGAGACAGACACAGAGAGAGAGATCCACAGATACAGACGCATACACACACACACACACACACACACACACACACACACACACAGACCAGAGAAACAGAGAAACAGAGACAGAGAGAGACAAAGTAAGAGAAAGCAAGAGAAGGGGAGGGAGAGAGGGAGAGAAATAGAGACAAAGATAGAGAGGGGGAAGGAAAAAACCCCAAAAGTTCAAAACTAACCAATGCATTAATCGTATTCAATATCTTTTGCAAAATTTTGAAGTCCCCTATTTCTGCAAAGAAAGTGGGAGATGCATTCCCATTTCCTCTTTGGGGCTAACCTTAGCCATTATAATTTCATAGAATTAAGTTTTTATTTCATCATTGTTACTCATTTTCCTTTCCTTTCCATTGGTGTAATCATTATACAGCATTGTTTTCTTGTTTCTGCTTCTTTCCCTTTGCATATGTCTTTCAAAGCCTCGATTCGAATCCTAGCTCTATAATTCATTTTCAGTCTCTCTGGACCTGTTTCCTACAATGTTAAATTAGGAAGGTTGGACTAGAAGAATCTTTTCTAACTCCAAGTTCTATGCGCCTATGAACTGTGAACAAGTTTTACTTTCTTTGAGTCTCTGCTTATGTTCTTCCGTATAAGAAGTGTTCCCTCTCACTCCTGTCTAGCATTTCAAAATCTATGGGTGGTGGTTGTTTTTCAGTTTTTGGAGTGACCCACTCTTCATGACCCAATTTGGGGTTCCCTTGGAAAAGACACTGGACCATTTACAGATTCATTTACAGATGAGGAAATGGATTCAAATAGAGTTAAATGACTAAAGCCTAAAAAGATAAAAATCACTTACTTACCCAAGGTTACAGTTAGCAAGTAACAGATCTGGGATTAGAACAGAGGTCATTAAATTCTGAAACCAGGGCTCAGTTCATTACACTCCCAGGTATTTAATTATTTTATGCCTGCCTTGTACATAATAAGTGCTGGGTAATTTTTTTTCCTTAACTTTGATTTGGCCCTGTCACAAGACCCAGCATTGGAACAGAGAATTGTAGAAACCTTCATCCTCACTCTCAATTTAAATAGGCAATGCTTTTAAATAACTCTGGAAGAATAATCCCTGAATTTGATTGGAAGCAAAAGGTGTGAACGAGGTGAGTTGATTTCCCAGTTCGGTTATACTTTCTCAGGCCAGATTCCACTTCTTTTCTCATTGCCACAGTTCAGGAAACAGGAATCAGTTGAGCTTGAGCTATGGAAATGATAGATCTTTGTTTTTAACACTTGGGAAGTTGGGGATTAAGTGTGTCTGAAGAAATTCGTAGGTGGGGGTATGTGTTATAAGCCAGGGCAAGAATCTTGCCTTCTCTAGAGGAGCTAATACTGCCAATAAGAATTTCCAAATCCCAACTAGTCATCAGTTTTATCCCCTCAAGAGGGAATTTTTAACACCCTCTTCCAGACTTTTCACCAAACTGGTTCCACAAATATATCTGGAAGATGGATGGGTGTGATATAATACTGTCAGCTTCCAAAAAGAAACACCCAGTAAAGCTCTCAATTAATATGAGGGGCCGTAGTAAATTGGGATGGGAGTAGATTGAGGCAAAAACAAAAACAAAAACAGAAGATCTAGAGACTCCTAGTTTACACCACAGAGTAACAAAAGCTTCAACAAGTAGACAAAAGATGGCAAAAGATGAGGTTTTAAATTTGACATAAAAAAATTATAACAATTAAAGAACTTCTCTTTTGACCAGACCTGTGATTTCATTTATGAACAATGTTGACTCTACAATTCAATATAGGTACTTGTTCTACAATTTATAATCTTTTTTAAAATAGTAGCTTTTTATTTTCAAAATACATGCAAAGATAGTTTTCAACATTCACCCTTGCAAAACCTTGTGTTCCACATTTTTCTCCCTCCCTTTCCCTACCACCCTCTTCTAGACAGCAAGTAATCCAATATAGTTTCAACATGTATAATTCTATACGTTTCCACATTTATCATGCTATACAAGAAAAATCAGATCAAAAGAGGAAAAAAATGAGAAAAAAAAAACAAGCAACAATCAACAAAAAAAAGGTTAAAAAAAAAAAGCTATTGGGGCAGCTAGGTGGTACAATGGATAGAGCACTAGCCCTGAAGAAAGAGGACCTGAGTTCAAATGTGGTCTCAATCATTTAACATTCCCTAGCCGTGTGACTCTGGACAAATAACTTAACCCCAATTGCCTCAAAAAAAAAAAAAAAAAAAAAAGCCTTGTTGTGATCCACATTCAGTCCCAACAATTCTTTTTCTGGTGGTGGATGGCTCTCTCTATCACAAGTCTATTGGAATTGGCCTGAATCACCCCTACAATTTATAATTTTAAAAAGTTGATTGGTAAAAAAATAAAAATAAATAAATAAAAAAGTTGATCAGGCCATAGAAGACTTGGCCAAGGTCATTCTGCTAGTATGTGTCAAAGATTGGACTTGAACTCGGGTCTTGAATCAGTTTTAGTGCTGAAAAGGATCTTAACTTTTTCATTTTACAGATGGGAAAATTGAGTCACAAAGAGTTTAAATGATTATCTAAGGATGCACAGGTAGTAAATGGAAGAGACAGAATTCAAACTCAAGTCCTTTTACTTAAAATCCACTATAACACCTACTCTATTCACTAAACTACTGATTTTATTAAAGATAGCAAATATTTATTGAAACATTTTTGAAAATCTAAGAGTACTTAAAGGCAGGTAAGTGACACAAGTGGATGGAGTACCAGGTCTGGCATTCAAATTCAGCCAGATTCTGTTTTGTGATCCTCAGTGAATTATTTAACTCTGCCTCAGTTCTTTCATCTGTAAAATGAATTGAAGGAAATGACAAACCATTCTGGTATCTTTGCCAAGAAAACCCCAAATGGAGTCACAAAGAATCTGATAACAAGTAAAAAACAACTAAGCAAGAATATTTGGTATAAATCATGATGCAAATACGTGTATATAGTGTTATTATTATTTATCATATAAATTATGCATAATATATAATATATTTGTTATATATTATTAATTAGCATAAGTAACATACCTTTCTGTCCCCATTACTCCCCAAAAAAAGTATAGGAGGAAAGTTAGCTATGGTAAAATTGAAAATTATCTAATTCTCCTTGTTCCTGAGCCCTCACTCTGGGTTCTGAAATCACCCAGTAATAAGAGCCAGGATAAGGCATTATAATCTTTGGACCTGCTTTCCCACTCTGGGACTCACCCAGTTGTGAGAAAGGTGAGTATATGAAGGAAAGTCCCAGAACTAAACATATCTCTCTAGGGAAATCTAACTTGAGGAACTGGAAGTAAGGAGCACATTAAAGTTCTATTTCCAAATTTTACACCCTGTCAAAAATGCCAATTGTTAGTGGTAAATGAATGACAGTCACTGGGCTATCCCACCTACGCTCATAGGACAAGATCCTTTGGGTGAAGGGGGCAAAATACCTATATGAATCAGCCTTCTTTTTCATATCTTCACATTCTATATAAATCACTCAATCAACATGCATTTATTAAGCTCTTACTATATACTAGGAGTTCTGTTAGCCAATGTGAACACAAACAAATAGTGAAGCCTTCCTCTGGGTGTTTGCCTCTGATAGGGAAGATAGCACAATCATAAGTGGGCAAATACAAGATGTGTACAAAGGAGATATAAGATCGACTGTAAGCGGATGGGGGGGCATACTTCATGCCAAAAGTGGAGTGAAGAAAAATAGGAATCCTAGGAAGGAGGATATTTTAGGCATTAGGGATAGTCAGTGTAAACAATATAGAGTATTGTAGGAAGACCAGCAGGTTCTTCATAAATAAATAGCTTTGAAGAGTAAATGTAGTGTGTGTGTGTGTGTATATGTGTATACACACATATTATATATTTGTATATATATACAGATATTATATATATACATTTATGCATATATATAATTTTTTAAGATTAAAAAATAAGCATTTATTAATCACCTAATAAGTGCCAGGCACTGTGACAAATATTATCTCAGTTTGATCCTTACAACAATTCTGTAAGTACTATTATTCTCTTTTTACAGTTGAGATGGGACAGCACAGTGCATAGAGTACTTAGCCTGAAACCAAGAGGATACGAGTTCAAATTCAGCCGCAGACACTTAACACTAGCTGTTTGTGATGTGGACAATTGTCTCAAAACAAAAAAGCACAAAAAAATACAGTTGAGGAAACTGAGACAGACACAGTGCTTTGCCCTAGGATCATGTAGCTATTAAATTCTGGATTTGAACTCAGACCTTCCTGACTATGGAATTTTTGAAAGAAACTCTCTAAAGAGGAGAATTTATATTTGTACTCAGAGGTAACACAGAGTCACTGGATTCACACAACTCTGTGTTAGAGTTGCAGTGAGGAGAGGCTGGAAGCCCCTAAGAACAGTTTGGAAGCTATTTCAATCACAGAGGTGAGAAGTGATTAGAGTCTGAATCAGATGGTGGTCTTGTGAGGGAAAAGAAAGGCATATATATAAGAGATTTTGTAGAAATAGGAAAAAAATAGATTACATGAAATGTTCCTTTTTGAGGAAGAGATAAGTGACTTGCTCAGTCATACAACTGTATTTGACAGCCTTTTTGACTTCAGGCTGGTGCTCTATCCATTCTGCTACCTACATGCTCCTCATATATTCTTCTTTTTTTTTTCTTTTTTTTTTTTTTTTTGCTGAGGCAATTGGGGTTGTGACTTGCCCAAGGTCACACAGCTAGGAAGTGTTAAGTGTCTGAGACCAGATTTGAACTCAGGTCCTCTTGACTTCAGAGCTGGTGCTCTATCCACTGTGCCATCTAGCTGCTCCTCCTCATATATTCTTACAAAAGAATTTTTTTAAACCAAAAAACTCTACAGCTTTGATGTTCTACTATATAAATGTTAGCTCTTTTTATCATTGAACACCCATCAGTGTACAGTAGACTTGTCCATTGACCAATCCAACTAAGTTCAAAAAGGCTTGTAACCAAATGGACCCCAAAGTGATGAATTTTTTAGCTGCAATTATTCTCAAACTTGTATATTAAGGCTAAGCTGTAACCAGAATTAATTGGTTGTTTTTTAAACCACAGTCAGAAAATAAAGAAATCACCATCAGTTGAAATGAGACAGGGAAAGAAGACTCAAGGTGGTAGATAAAGCAGGACTCTTATTCTCATCCCAGCAGGCCACATGGTAGCTTCCAATGTTAATTGGTGATTATTGCTAATTAGGTTATCAATTGTTAGGAGAAAGGGATGATAGAGGTAGGAATCTGACACTTTTTTCCAATATTCTAATTTTATTTTATATTTTGATTTTATTGACAAATTATATTTCTATCTTACAGCAATTATGCAAAACAAACACTATAGTGATCTCTATTATAGATACATGCAATATTTACCTCCAAACTCTCTATTTTAAAACAATTTTTTTAAACAGAAGTCTTTTTTTTTCATTCCCATTGCTCATCCCATTGGGAAAAAAGGAAAACAAATTCTTTGTAACAAACACACATAGTCAAACAAAACAATTCCCTCTTTATGTAGTAAAATATATATGCTTTGTTCTGCAACATAAAATTATCTCTTTGTCAAGAGGTAGAAAGTATGTTTGATGAAGATCGTAGTTCTTATCTTTCAATATTGTTTGTCCTTACAATATTGTTATTGTACAAAATATCCTCTAAATTCTATCAATTTCATTAATTAGTGTTCTTCAAAATTGTTTGCTTTGATATAAATTATTTTTCTCATTTGCATCTTCACTCTGTCAGCTCATATGTCATTTTCAAATCTTTTTGAAATAATTTTTCCTTAATGGTATCCACACTTAGAGAAAGAACTGATAAAGTCTGCTGATCCAGGCATATAACTTTTATCTTTTTGGGTTTTTTTCTTTTTGTTCTGTTTTTTTCTTTCACAACATATCTAATGTGGATATGTGTTTTTATATGATTTCATTTACATAACTTATATCATCAGATTGTTTGCCATCTTGGGGAGGAGTAAGAAGAGGAAGATAGGGTGAAAAATTTGGAACTCAAATCTTTACCAAAAATGAATGTAAAAGCAACTTTCAACATGTAATTGGGAAAAAATGAAATACTATTAAACTTTCTGAAAATAATTTTTTCTCAACTTTTATAATATAGAATAATAATATCTGATCACATTCATATACCACAACTTATTCAGCCATTCCCTTTAATAGATCCCTTTAGTTTCCAAATTTTTGCAACCACCAGAAGTGTCACAGATATTCTTTATGCATATAGGATCTTTTTCTATTTCTTTGATCTCTTGTGAATATAACTGGGTCAAAGGACATGCACTGTTTAATAATTTATGTGATATAGTCCCAAATTGCTTTCACTTAAGTGTCTGGGGTCAGATTTAATTTGGGAAGATGAATCTTCTTGACTCTAGTCCCAGGACTTTATCTACTGTTCTATCTAGCTGCTCCCTATCCACCATTACCATCACATAAAACCCAATATGCTGCAACCAAAAACCACTCTGATCTGCCCCATTTCTGTTCAAAGCACCATTGCCCTCCTAGCCATACCTTAAAATCTGAGCCATATTTTACTCATCTTGCTCATCTCCCTTTTATAGTCGGTCACCGATTTAGTCAGCTTTTATATTCATCTCTTCTTTCTCTATCTCCACTGCTACCATAGTCAACACTGACTCTGTGCCTGAAACTAGCCTGGTAGCTAATCTCCCTGACTCTCACTTCCCTTGCTCACCTTCATCCTGAATACTGCTGCCTGACTAATCTTATCTAAATATGACTTTTGTAATAGAATCATAGAGAATTGGAAGGGACCTCTAGCTCACAGATTTTTTAGGTGGGAAGCTGAGACCTTAGACAGAAGAAATAATTGCTTTTCCAAGACCACAGAGGTAGGAAGGATCCAAGCCAGGATTTGAACATAGATGCCCTGGCTTTCAAAGCCCAGTGATAGTCCCTTTGTATCACACTGCCACACAGTGCTACTCCCTTGTTCAGAAAGCTCTAGCAGCTTCCTATCTCCTACCACATCAAACACAAACTATTAAAAGACTCCAGTCTCATGACTCCAGGTTTATTACTCTTTGAACTGAGTCAGGCTACCTTCCAATAATAGAAATTCTAATCAAGTTTAGAGTAGGAATGAAGGAATGAGAGCATTTCATCACTTGAGTGTTGCACTGTGCTAAGTGCTAAGGAAAAAATAATTGGCTTATTTTAAAACTTTAACAAGGGCACTAGGTGGCACAGTGGAGAGAATGTTTGGCCTGGAGTCAGGAAAATTCCCGAGCTCAAATGTGGCTTCAGACAAATAGTAGCTGTGTGATCCTGGGCAAGTCATTTAATTCTGCCTCAGTTTCTTCATCTGTAAAATGAGCTAGAGAAGGAAATTGGAAACCACTGCAATATCTTTGCAAAGAAAACCCCAAATGGAATCATAAAGAGCCAGACACCATTGAAACAATTTAACAACACTAACAAAAAGCCAACAAAAGGACTAAACAACAATAAAACCTTAGGAAGTTTGTTTTGAAATAAGAAAGTCCCTATGCCCAAAGGGCTATCAAACTATGCATACCCTTTGATCTAGGAGTGTCTTCAATGGGTCTGTAAGAGATCATAAAAAAGGGAAAGGAACCCATATGTGCAAAATGTTTGTGGCAGCCTTTTTTTGTACTGGCAAGGAACTGGAAACTGAGTGGATGCTCATCAGTTGGAGAATGGCTGAATAAGTTATGGAATATGATTGTTCTATAAGAAACGACCAGCAGGATGATTTCAGAGAGGCCTGGAGGGACTTGCATGAACTGATGCTGAGCGAAATGAGCAGAACCAGGAGATCATTGTACACGGCAACAGCAAGATTATACAATAATCAATTCTGATGGATGTGGCTCTTCTCAACAATGAAATGATTCAGGCCAGTTCCAATGGTCTTGTAATAGATACAGCCATCTGCATCTAGAGAGTGGACAGACTATGAGGACTGAATGTGGATCCCAACACAGTATTGTTATCTTTTTTGTTGTTGTTTGCTTGCTTTTTTTCTCATTTTTCTTTCTCTTTTTGATCTGATTTTTCTTGAATAGCATGATAAATGTGGAAATATGTTGAGAAGAATTGTACATGTTTAATATATATTGAATTACTTTCTGACTAGTAGAGGAGATGAGGGAAAGTGAGGGAGAAAAATTTGGAACACAAGGTTTTGTAAGGGTAAATGCTGAAAACTACCTTTGCATATATTTTGAAAATAAACTTATTATTTTTTTAAATTTTTTATTAATACTTTTTATTTGCAAAACATATGTATGGGTAATTCCTAAATATTAACCCTTACAAAGCTTTCTGTTACAAATTTTCCCCCCTACTCCCCACCCCTCCCCTAAATGGAAGGATATCTACTACATGATAATTATGTTAGAATACTTAAGAAATCGAATATATGTATAGTTATTGCCACATAACATTTTTTGTGCAGGAGAAATCGTATCTACAAGAAATAATAATCCGATAAAGGAAATACAATGCAAGCAAACTTCAATAGAGAACATGAAAATATTATGTTGTGGTCCACATTTCACATCCCTCTCTCTGGGTGTATATGGCTTTCTTCACTAAACAATTGGAATTGGTTTGAAGCATTTCATTGTTGAAGAGAGTCATGTCCCTTAGAACTGATCCTCATATAGTATTGTTGTTGCCGTGTATAATGATCTCCTGGTTCTGCTCATTTTACTCAGCATCAGTTCATGCAAGTCTCTCCAGGCCTCTCTGAAATCGTCCTGCTCGTCGTTTCTTACAGAGCAATAATATTCCATAACATTCATATACCATAATTTATTCAGCCACTCTCCAATTGATGGGCATCCATTCATTTTCCAGTTTCTAGCCACTACAAAAAGAGCTGTCACAAACATTCTTGCACATGTGGGGCCCTTTCCTTCTTTTATGATTTCTTTGGGATATAAGTCCAATAGAAACACTGCTGAGTCAAAGGGTATGCATAGTTTGATAACTTTTTGAGCATAGCTCCAAATTGCTCTCCAGAATGGTTGGATCCGTTCACAGTTCCACCAACAATGTATTAGTGTCCCAGTTTTCCCACATCCCCTACAACATTCATCGTTATTTTTTCCTGTCATCTTAGTCAATCTGACAGGTATGTAGTGATACCTCAGAATTGTCTTAATTTGCATTTCTCTGATCAATAGTGATTTGGAGCACCTT